>RJVU01053127.1:10254140-10259140 GCA_003731715.1 Anabarilius grahami | reverse complement strand
ACGCAATGGTCTACTGATAATATGAGATATAAATTATGACCGTATTGTGGAGGATGATCAGATATTTCTTTTAATGTTATTATTAATTTGTTTACATCACTCAAATAGAGCTACAGAGGGTATCCTGGCAACAGACAAGTGACCAATCCTGAGTGGCGACGTCACTTCATAGATTCTACCAACACGATTCAGCACGGTTATGGCGCTTTTCCACTGCGTGGTACTATTCGTGTCGGCTTTGTTCTTCCATTGCAGTTAGTACCGCTTCAAAGTGGGAAGGATTATAGACTGATCGTATAGTTGCGCCGCCTCTACTGCTGTGGATCCGCTCCTCATCTACCAAAAAGAGTCTGCACCTCGTCTACTGACCATGATACAGCCATTTCTTTTTCAAGTTGTGTGTCGTTTATAGTAAGTCGTTTTGCGAACTGTTACTGCGGTAGTTGTTACTGACTATTTAAATCTATCGTGTTTGGTGTCTCTTGTTTCAAATCCAATGACACGTTGTGACGATTCTCTCTGAGCAATCAGTGATCTGCAGTGTTTACACGTCACATTTAGGCCCTGTCCCAAATGGCACCCTAAACCCTCACGGTCTTCCTCTGAGTCTGCACTTTCACAACGTAATGCCGCTTTGACTGCTGGGTAAAGTCCTCTGCGTAGCTCACAGTCTTGCGGGCTCAGTAGAAGTGCGCATCGAGGGCGCATAGCAGCCGTAAAGGGGGTGCTCACGAGCACCCTTCTTTAAAGGGCCTCTATGTAATAAAGACACCCAGTGTTCAAAATAGGTACTGCAGTCCAAATTCAAAATATTGTTTGGCCCGCCCCCTCGTTCAAAGACGCGGTTGCCAGCAACAATAGGGAACGCAATTCACAATGAAAGCTGAGGAGAAGCTGATGAGTTGATTTATCTGTTTTAATATGCTGTTGTTCATAGAGATTTTTAGATGATGCAGAGGCTTTTTAGGTCAAGTAGAATCTGCAATCCTCTGACCAGTTTGTTTGTTGGTTTCCATGGCTGCAATTCACGGTGTTTTCCGCCAACTGGCAACCTGTGATGTCGAAATACTATTGGATAAACTGACAGCACATGTTTCACACAGACCAAAACAAAGACAGACGTTCAGACACGGAACGCATAATTTTAAAGTAGAATATCTGGCTGTAGCATTGTTTTTCTGAGGAACAAGTAGGTGAACTTAGCATGTTTCCTAAATATCTGCAAACATATCGGGGTATTTTTATGCTTTATTAAAGTAAAACTCTTACATAGAGCCCCTTTAAGCTTAAATGATGAATGGGACACCCTACAGTCTTGTGGACTTAACGGACACGCTCATGCAGCGGCCATTGTAAGTCCACAAGACAGAAAGTGCACATGAAGTGTGCCATTTGGGACAGGGCCTTAGGAATGGTACGACTCGCTTGGAACCTCAACCGAGGTGGTACCATTCCGTACCGACCCGTCACATGCAGTAGAAAAGAGTCAAAAGTTGGCGCCGATAGCCTAGTGGTTAGTGCGCCGACATATGGTACAAATGCATTCACAGCGACCCGAGTTCGATTCCCATCTCGAGGTCCTTTGCCAATTCTGCCCCCCAATTCTGACCACCTTCTGTCACTAAAACAAATTCCTAGTATGTGTAAACAACATACCTGGCAATAAAGCTCTTTCTGATTCTGATTCTTCTTCTTCTTTCTCTGCCCAATGCTTTCCTGACTGCTCTCTACTGTTCTCTATGAATAAAGGCACAAAAAGCCCATAAAATATAACGTAAAAAAAGAGAAAAAGAAAGAAAAGCGCCAAAAAGTGAGCCGTATTGAGCCGTACCATGCAGTCGCCATTAGACAACCGTGCTGAGAATTCCAAGCTAAGAACGGTTTGTAATTGCACCGTGCCATACTAGGCTCAAGTGGAAACATATCTAAGAACTGTTCGGCCCAACGGTGGAAAAGCGGCTATACACACACACACATAATGTATATGGTGTATATAGCTTCTGTCAAATGCATAATGTCAAAAAAAAATATATAATAATTAAAATTAATACAGTTTCATGGCTGATAATAATATTTATGAATATTAAATTCACTCACTGTTGGCAGGACTGTCAAAAAAAATTATAGGTGGGGGAAAATATTGTTTTACTATTCTTTCTAATAAGTTCTAGAAGTAGATTGGATTCATCATGATGAGGTTCCAATTGGTTAGTGATTCCAATCTTTATTCTCTGTAGTTACTGGCTGGCTAATATAAAAGATCATTTTAAAAATAAAAAAATCTACTGTCATGAAAAAGAGCATAAAGCAAAATCGTTCTCTTTTGGTTCATCCATTCCTCAGGGAAAAAGAGAGACATACTTGAAACAATGCATGTAATAATTTCATCAGTATATTTGGAAAAGAGGTTCAGGAATTAAAAGAACAAGACCAAAAGGGGAATGGGCAAATAAAAAAGAAAGAGAAATCGGAAAGAAGTAGTAATGTGAGGAGCAAGAGTGTCTGTGGTATCAGAGAGAAAGAGAGGGCGGGAAAAGTGAGAGAAT
The DNA here is from genome assembly GCA_003731715.1 of Anabarilius grahami. Classification (NCBI taxonomy): domain Eukaryota; kingdom Metazoa; phylum Chordata; class Actinopteri; order Cypriniformes; family Xenocyprididae; genus Anabarilius; species Anabarilius grahami. Next base: position 10,256,594 of record RJVU01053127.1, on the reverse strand, counting down.
GACAGGAAAGGCCTCTAACAAATCTGATCAAAAGCCCCCAAATCTCTTGGGACTCAGAGAGAAGGAAAGAGAGGGAGAAGCACACGGCCAAGAAGCTGCAAACTGAAAAAGGGAAGGTTGAAAGAAATAAAAGTGAAGCAGGAACAAAGGGAGAAGGAATGACACAGCAATGGATCGTTAGCACACGGGCCTTCATCCGCTTCGACAAGGACATTTTCGAACATTTTCTTTGCTAATGCAGGGCTGCTTCCTCAACAGAAATTTTGCCCGATTTTGGGGTTTTTCTAGGAGAAAACATTCAGTAAACATGGTATTTTCAGCCTCGTCTTATACTTATTAGACTTTCTGAGTTATAAAACGTATTAAAATTTTACAATGTGAATGATGTTTGCCTGTCCAAAATGTGCCATAGAGATACTAGAGTTATGGATTGGTTATTAGAAAATAAATTATTATATATATATAGAATCACATTTTTGCACTTGGCAAGTGTTTTGATGTCTGCTCCCATCTACTGCTAATTTTACACCAACAATCTGAACATCATTTCATGGAATAACAATGTCTATTTCAGAGTTATTAACGTTAACTAAAACTAAAACTATTAAAACATTTCTGCTAATTGAAATAAAATATAAATATTAGTATACAAGTAACAACACTGGTCTATTTCATTGAAATACATTTCACAGAATTCAACAATTCTTCCCTTCAATGTGTGGTCTTGTTGCTTTATAATGAGTCCATGCAAGCTTATCTCACACTGTGTGAGGTGGTGTGTGCGTCAACCCACCATTTTGTATGCATCAGCAGAGTGGAGGGAGTGCAATGTAAGGAGCCTTGCACTTTCCTTCCTCGTCTTATCTATCGCTCCCTCTCTCCTCCTTCCCTCCTTCCAGTCGTGACTGGCACAGCTCCAGCCACCTACCCTCCCAAGAACCGTTCTTTCACTGACAGGCAGGAACAGAGAACGAGGCACATAAAGGTCTAAACAAGCACTGGGCCACATATTCAACAGATTCAAAGATGTAAAACATTTTTTGCTCAGAAGTTCTTCTTTCTTAGCTCAGGGCAGTTATAACTGATTTAAAGAGGTCATATCATGACCAAATCAAATTTTCCTTGGTTTTCAGAGATAAAAAAGAACTTCGGGTACTATAAGTATACTGTAACTTTCAGTTCAAAAAGAGTGTTTCTTAACTTAATGAAACAAAAATGAATAGTGTTGAACATGCAACTTTGTCATGTCAGATAGATAAACAAACATCTGTTCGCAATTATATATCAATGGGTGATCAAAAACAAAAAAGGTTGGATAGATGCTAGTATTCCTAAACAAGAAACACATACAACAACAAAAAATAAAACAAAACACAAAACAAAACAACAAACACAGACAACAAAATAAAAAAATAAACAAAACAAACCTAAACAAAACAAAAAACAAAAAAAAACAATAACACAACAACAAAACAAAAAGAAACTACTGGTTGAAATTATTTTTTTATCAAGGCACTTGATTTTTTTATCATTTCAATATGGTCGTAACAGTTTGAACAACACATTTTGGTTCAGATTGTTCTGTGAATTTGTCAAAATGTAATATAGAAAAAAGAGGTTGTAACAGAAATCTTAAAAGCAGCTGAAAAAATTAGAGTGAAAATCGCTGTAAAAAGAAATTGGTAGGAATGTGCTTAGCACAAAACGTCTTGGGTTACAAGTGTAACCCTTGTTCCCTGAGTAAGGGAACGAGACGCTACGTCGTTGACGTGATGGGAATCCTCTGTATTTTGTGTTCGTGAAGCACCACTGTATCCAACCAATGAGAGAGAGAACGTGACGTCATCGGCGGGCGACGTCGCGGACTATAAAGCACGCCCAAAAACAGAGAACGCTAGCTTCTGTGATATGTCTGAAGGAAGCGCTCCAGGCACGCAGGAGGTACGGCAACATGACGTAGCGTCTCGTTCCCTTACTCAGGGAACAAGGGTTACACTTGTAACCCAAGACGTTCCCTTTCGAGGGAACTATCGACGCTACGTCGTTGACGTGATGGGAACGCTGTCCCAACTATGCCGTGCCTCCGAGTGCCTGGCTGCCATCTTGTAGCACCAAAGCACCCGGAGTACTACTAACATCTAGGTTATAAAACCTAACGAAAGTATGCTGGGATGACCATCCCGCAGCACCACAAATATCAGCCAGGGAAACACCCGACCTGTGAGCTGTTGATGCCGCCATACCTCTTGTTGAGTGTGCCCTAACATTCAAAGGACATGGGAGCCCTAAGGCTCTATAAGAAAGTGTGATGGCCTCAACCACCCACTTACTCATTCTTTATTTGGAGGCTGGGCCCCCTCGATTCGGGGACCCATAACATACAAAAAGCTGGTCAGATTTTCTCCACAGGGCAGCTCTGTGGACGTAAGTATCTAGCGCCCTCACTGGGCACAG
>RJVU01053127.1:10242179-10252710 GCA_003731715.1 Anabarilius grahami | reverse complement strand
CCCTCGAGAGCTGCCTGTGCGTGCTCAATCCCAAGACACCTCACACACATTTCATGTGTGTCCCCTGCCACGATGAATCGCGGACAGGGAGGCACACACTTTGTGAAACGATCCGTCATTTTTTTTTTTTGCTTTCAGACAATACAACAATAAATAGAACAGACAAGATACATGTAGCGCTTACTGAAGACAACAGAAGCTAGCGTTCTCTGTTTTTGGGCGTGCTTTATAGTCCGCGACGTCGCCCGCCGATGACGTCACGTTCTCTCTCTCATTGGTTGGATACAGTGGTGCTTCACGAACACAAAATACAGAGGATTCCCATCACGTCAACGACGTAGCGTCGATAGTTCCCTCGAAAGGGAACTGAATTCAATTAAAAATAAAATAATAAAATGTTTTTGACCCCATTAAGCATCAGCATTGCTTCAGATGTTTCTTCTAAAACTCCTTATGAGAAATAAGAATAGAAAGTAATGAGATGGTTATTTTTACATTCAGCAAAAGTATAGAGCTTTAAAAATCAAAGTGAACAGCACAGCTAAAATAATTTGGTCTTAGAAGAATTTGAAAAAAAAAGGGTTTGAGTTCCTATTGGGACCATCTCACTAACCCACCTCTCGCCATCTCTAAAATCAGCTACTTCATTTGTGCCATTTGGGAGCTGCAATTTATTCTGTTTTCCTTTTTCCTTTCAATCTGTACTTTGCAAGGGATTCCCAATTACACCCTAACGAGGCCCGATCCTGAAACGATCATGAATCAGATATAAACGCATTCTGACAAAATACCAAGACCAGGGAGACCAGAAAACAAGGACTTTGTGGTTTGCAAATACACACACTACGCCTGAACTTGACTGCTTCGTTTTAATAGACTCCACCATGGGTCACGGTTGTAATGAGCGCGTTGTAGAATGAAACAAGAATGTAATGCTTAAGCTTTCCATTACAGCCATTCATCTCGTTAACTGTCTCGTCAGTGGCCTCTAATTTAAGCAAAATACACCAACTCGAATCACCATGTTGCTTGGTAACTAAATCAGTGCCCTGGCAGATTGCCTCTATAAAAAATAATTATTTGCTTTGACCTGCGATAAAGAGAGATGGATGGAAGGAATGCAAGAGAGACAGCAGAGAAAACTGACACTACTGTAATCATAAATTATGTGCTAGTGATATAATGGATTCATTTTGGTACACTTTATTTCAATATTCCACTTTAGACATTCTACTAACTATAAGTAACTTTTCAACAACATGTTGACTAACTCCCAGAGTATTAGACTGTTTGGTTAGTAGGGGTGTGACGAGACGGGTATCTCACGAGACGAGACTCGAGATTAAGTTCACGAGACGAGACGAGACGAGATTTTTACACACTATTTTTTTAGAAATCCTCAATGGCGAAATACATGACTAGAAAAAATATTCTGCAGTTGTATTTGAAATGTTTTAACTAATCATCTTGTAATGAATGTCATTTCAGTTCTACTTTCTGAGTATGAATTATCATATGCAGTAAAAGACAACAATACTCAAGTACTGTAAAAGGTTTTGCCACAAACACAACTGACTGACTTCTCTTCTGTATGATTTCAGTCTCTTCAGACCTTGCTGTACATGATTTATGAGCTTCTACAACTTTTGACCTCCTAACTGAACTCCTTTCCACAAACTGATCATAGAAATAAAAACAGTAAATAAAAATGTTAACACTTTACAATAAGGTCTCATTTATTAACATTAATGTACTAACCAACATCAACTAACAATGAGCAATATATTTGCTACAGTATTTATTAATCTTTGTTTAGGTTAGTTAATAAAATTAGTCATTCATTGTTAGTTCATGATAGTTCACAGTGCATTAACTAATGTTAACAAATGAAACCTTATTGTTTGTGCTTAATAAGATTAAGAGAAAACAATAAGTGCAACAATAATCGCGCTCTCTCAATATTCAAAGTGCAAATAAGACCAAATTTTTACAGAGCTACGATATGGTTACAACTACACAGCCCAGCCTAAAATAGCTTTCATATTGAGAGATATTTGTATTCATCAGGGAGCCGCTTTCAAAATGCGGGGTATTGAAATCGCGTTTGAATGCGCGCTCACGTTTACTTTCACTTTCAGCGATCGCGCGTGCTCTGTAAATATAGAGCGGTGACGACCGTTATCCAACTGAATTAAATGTTTTTTTATTTAAATACAAAGCAAAACGACAGTGGAGGCGTAATGTAAACGTAGCGGTGGCATATTTTTTCTTAATCATCCTAACATTCTGTCATGCAATATCACGACTACTTTTTGCCTCGACGAGAAATCTCGTCACACCCCTATTGGTTAGCGTTGGTTAAAGTTAAGTTGACATGTACTTGAAAGGTTACTTCAGTAGAATTACTTGATGAATTACTTGATTACTTTAATGGTTGGGGGACCATCAAAATAAAGTGTTAAGGCCCCGATATTCTCACGGCGAAGTTCTTTTCTGTTCTTTGCTTGGGGTAAAAATACGTTTTTAAATATTTGACCAGCGGTGTACTGTTAGCGAACACCCCGACACGCCCACAAAAATGACAGTGGTGAGAAAACAGTAGTTAAGAAAGCATCTGATCATAGCGCTGCGGATGTTTGCACCAGATCTGCAATTCAGCACTCCAGTAAAGTCACATCATGCTTACTTATAGCACTTCATACAATAGATTGTTTAAAAGCAAACAGCTTGACAGTATTAAACATGAAAAACAGTGTCAGTGTCTCTTTCAATTACAATTACAACTTCAGTTTCTACTATAAAGCAGCTATCCAGTGTGTTCATGTTTTTACTCACAGATGTTGGATCTCAACAGACTGAACAGATTACCTACAGAATATTTCCATGTCAAAGAAGGCGGAGCCTCAGAGCCACACCTACCTATTATGTAATCACCACAGACCAATGGTAGTTCAAAGGCGTTTACCAGCCAGAGTGAAATTTTCTGGAAAGTTCGCTTTGGCAAGCTGTTTCGAACTCCTGAAATGAACTCCAAAGGAACTTCGCTTTGGCCTGATTTTGTTCGTTCTTCAATTTTGCTTTAAGTATATCAGGGCTATTAGCAGATTTTAAGCAGACAGTCTACTAATAATTTAATGACTGGATATCTGACATGTAGTTGCTTATAGTTAGTAGAATGTCTAAAGTGGACTATTGAAATCAAATGTTACCTGTAGTTTAATCACTGATGGTGATAGTGCTGTTATTTTGCAGACTGTCCTCCAAAAACAAACAACCCTATAGGTCGTTTTTCAAGCACCTTATTATGACCTATATTTACGTTTTAAAGTCATGCGCCCTCTAGCTGGCGTAAAAATAATGACAGTGTCATGTTACATCTGTCGTCATGAAATTACGCATGACTGTCGTTACCAATCAAAATTTGTTTTCATTTAAATGCAATGTGTGGACTTTTTACACCATTTGTTCTATTTCAATTTAGCAAAACTAATTTTTTTATTAACGACTACACCCACACCACCCCTAAACCTACCCTTAGTGATTTATAGTGCATATACACTTTATGAGCACATGCGTTCCCTGGGATCGAACCCATGATTGCAACATTGTAGTATATTGCAATGCTCCGCCAATTGAGCTACGCAAAACCCGAAATATGACGCAGATGAAAGGGAACAATGCATTAAAATGAAAGTGTCCTGTTGTCGATGGGGCACAACTTTAGCAAACGCTCCTATGGGTCGTATTTCAGGGAAGTGACAAACGACCTATATAGGCGTATTGGTAGGAGAACATGTTTTTTTGGGCAATTATATATATTTTTTAAATGTGATTTTTAATTAATTATTCAAAGAAATTTTTATTTTTATATTTTTAATTATTGCAAATATAAATAAATAATTTTTCTGTGCACATTTAACCAAAATAAGGGGTTTTCAACTTCTTGAGAGAGACAGCGCTTACAGTCAAAACAAAATTTATTCAGACACCTTGAACATTTCATTCATTAATACAGTTTATTCACTATAGTTTAAAAAAGGGTAATAAAATATGACAAGATCTCAGAGTTAAACTGTATCAGAAAAAAATTATCTTAATTATGTCAGATAACACTTAAGCAAAAAGTGGTCAGGTCAAAGTGTCTGAATAATTTTTGGTTCCAAATTTTCATCAGTTTTACTGGTAGTCCACTGTATGAACAATTTTTGGGTATAATATGTCAAAGTTTACTTTATTTTGCTATCCTCACTTACATAAATTAACTATAGTGTCCGGCACCAACGAGTAAAAAGACATAAAAAATATCAAAAACGTCTGAATAATTTTTGGTTTGACTGTATAGACCTGACATGATGGACAGTGGACAAAATGAGGTCTAATTTATTGGCTAAGACTAGCGGAAAGGATTGAAAACGATTACAGTACCTTTAAATGTTTATGATGCTCGTTTGCATAAAGCTGAACTCAACTTTGTCGCATCGCCAACTGTCACTGCAACTTGCCAACTCTCCCTGAAAATGATTGACTTCCAGTCACTTTGTCACTGAAAATGGCTACCAGTGTGAACGGTCCTTCAGTCTTCGGTCTAAAAACAAGTCCACCTACATAATTATGCATATATTTAGGGGCTGAAATTGAATCATGTCTGAGTGCTCATAAAGACAGCGCCATACCAGCCTGCAGTCTGTGCGCCATGAACCGAATCTGAACTGCCGTGCAAGCGGCAGACAGCCGTTGTTCCGCATCCAGTCAAGCATCTCCGCGGCCTCTGGTTTAAAATGATTAAGCACTGCATAAAATGGAACAAATCTCGCTGTCTGGCTGACAAGTCCTGCTCGATGTATCATAAACCTGCATTGTTGCATTCATTAACCGTGGCTTGTTATGTTGTGTGAAAGAGATCTGCGGGGAGAACGGGCACTGGCTTTTGTGTCTTATTAAGCAGTGGTTGGATATCCAGCTGCGCGGTTTTAAGACCACTACAATGCATGGTAATTGTAAGGAAGCCTGACAGTGGAGCACCGCTGACGACTGCAGAACGAACATACCGTGAGCTTGGTGCAACCTCACCTACTGGACTGCAATTAAATTCCACTGAAAGCTGGGAAGGCTTTTGTTGCTCAGAGATTGCTCAGATTTTATGAAGATCTTTACCTTCATGGCTCAGATAATTTGGTCTCTGATTATCAGGCGAGAATAGAGTTCATATCTAAATCTCTGACTTTTGGTTGCATATTTCTGTCCAATCAAAGCACATTATTACTGAGATATTTTCTGACACTTTGGGGAGATATTTTTGAGATTTAGAGAGTCTTTTTCCTCAGGAGAAACATCTAAGGAAGAGACTTAATCAGATGTCTCCATGTGCTCTCTATTTAATCTCATCACTTTCTGTCCCTCTGCGCAATTGAAAGTTCGACGATTCAAAAATCAATATCAATATGAAAATATATAATATAATATAATGTAATATAGGTTGTATATTTACATACATATTTAATTTAATTGTATGTCTATTATTTAGAATCATTTTTTTCCAATTAAGGACTGTATACCGTATTCCGAAAATAAGTCTTGTGGCTCTTAGGGCTCGTTCACACAGAAAGCTTTTTCAAAGCAAAAACGCGAGACGCGGGCAGTGGAATAGATTAAAAAAACGCAAGGTCTCGAGATGCGTTTTTTTAAAATTTGAACTGATTTTAACTTGAGTGCCACATTGTTAGAACGCCGTGTCATGCGCGAGATACTGCAAAAGACGCAAAACGCGAGTGCAACAGTTTTGCATGTCCGTCTACCGCGTGTTTACATAGAAAAACATGGCACACTTGTTTTACGCGTATATGTGGCGCCACCTACTGTTGCGGGTGTATTAATGACATGTAAAAGTCTAGACCCTGAATATTAGATGAACCCATTTTTTGGGATGTATTTCTAAGAAAAAAACATTGTCTTATATTTGGAACAATACTGTAGTTTGTCCCCAAACTACATCTAAGTTAACCCTCACAAATAACAGAGATTAACTTTCTCAATCTCCTTAAAAAAAGAAAAATACTTAAAGCTCCTCATTACATTTATTCCACAGGATTTAGAACAGTTTGAGAAAGATAAAATGACCACAGAGAGAGGGAGAAGAAGTGTGTAGGTGTATGTGTGTGCGCGCGCGTGTGCGTGTGTGTGTGTGTGTGTATGTGTGTGTGTGTAAGCTTAGGTGTCTTACTGCTGCTGCTGATGTGTGTGTATGAGATTAGGAGGTAATCAGGCATGGTCCAGGTTTAGCCACAAGACAAGTAATTGGCCCCAGCTGTATCAAATGTCACACACATCCATACCGCCACACACATACTACATTCAATACAGATGAAGAAGGTGTTTCAGAACATCACCTTATCCGTCCCATGTTGTGTTAATCAAAAATGTAATGTGGATCACAGATAGGCCTATCTGATAGCTAACATCAACACAACTAGCTTAAACATATTAGCGAGTGTCATTGAACTTGCTGTTAGAGTAAGTTTGTGGCCACAAACTGAAATGTTTTTAAACATGATTAGCTGTAGCATCATTAAAAAGAAATGTAGGCAAAGTAAAATGTAAGCTGCCTCTTAATACCAAGTATACGTACTAATTTTCTTGCTATGTCAATATGCTCAATTACATGAATAAATATTCTCCAAAAGAGCCAGTGGCAAGTTTTTAAAATGGCAATACCAACAACTAGCAGTTACCTCGCCGGGTTAAATGTTCTTCACCCATGACAGAGCCACCCTGAGCTAATCATTGCGATTCAATGCTTGAAAGGAACATGAACAAAGACTGAATTAGACCACAATTGGTGAACTACAGTCCTGAAATACATTTGTTATTACTCAGTGGTCCTTAACGAAAAATAACAACACTTTTCTCATTCATGAATCAATCATCCTGCTTGGAGGTTATTCTCTCAAGCTGATTTTCCAACATAGCAAATTTCACCCCTAAAATCTAAGGCTATAAAATCACAACAAGGCTAGTGTTTGGAAAAGGTCCTATCCGAGGGTGACCATATGTGCCATTTTCCCAGGACGCATCCTGTCCAGGATTTCTAAATTGCCTAAAATGGCTTGAGCCCTTGCCTCTTTAATTGTGAAAGTGGTCATATCGATGTGCCCCCGGAACGCGATTTAGGAGCACGATTTCTACACGGAGGTCTGTGCAAGCCACTGTTCTTATTGACAGTCTTCATGCAATGCATTAAAATGTTGTCGTATTTGCAATGCTTTGACCGTTCTATGTAGATCCAGCCTTCTCGCAAGCCACGATTGGTTGATTATGTATAATGCATGCTATTGGTCAAATTATTTTTCAGTCGTTACCTTCCGCAAATATGAGAAAAAAAAAAAAAACTGGGACATTTTATGCAACTTAGAAATCCTGGACAGGACGCGTCCTGGGAAAATGGCACATATGGTCACCCTATCCTATCCCACATTTGACATCTATGCGAACACTGCTAAATAGGTGTTACGGTAACTACAGTTTTTAGTAGCATTACAGTATATTCACATATAAACATTCATCAACTCACAAATCAGTTGTGGTAAACGCAAGCTTAAGCATGTTTGCTTGACTCAAGCGAGAACCAATGAGGTTCATTCTCGTGTGTTACGCAGCTAGTGTTGTCAAAAATAACGATATTTCGATAAATATCGATACTGAAATATCTGAACAGTACCGATACTAATTTCCCGAAGTATCGATACTAGCCGCGCTTTCACTTTCACTTCTCTCCAAAGGCGCGTTGACGACCACCACATGCGCACTCGCACTCGTCTCTGGGGTGCGTTTCCCAAAGCGAACTATGGTCGCAAGTTCCGTCGTTACCAAAAGAGTTCAATGGGACTTACGACCCTAGTTGGCTAACGATGCTTTCGGGAAACGCACCCCTGGTTAGCAAAAGTGAAGTGAATGGAAAGATGGCGTGCAACGCCCGCGCGACCGGCTTTGGTTGATAAGGAACACAGCAGGAGTGCTATCTGGAAATATTTTGCATATGAGGCAAATGAACATGGAAAGCCGAAGGACACAAGCAAGCCAATATGCAAGAGATGCTACAGAACAGTGCTAACAAAAGGCGCTAACACCACTAATATAGCAAAGCACCTGAGAGACCGACACCCGGATCTGTATAAAGAATTTAATTATTTTGTTTACTAATTTGATACTTGATGCATACGATTGCACTGATTTTGTTTTTGCTTGAAGTTTAAGTATCTTTTGTTGACATTGTGATTTGATTTTACTTGGAAATACAAAAGATTGCACTTTTTTTTTTTACTTGCACTTTATTGGTTTTTGAATGTAATGCAATCTGAGAGGCTTTTGAACAAGTGCACTACCTCAGGACAGTTTTGTTAATGTAAAATATATGTTCTAGACTTGTTATATTTAGCTTTAAATAAAAAAATAACCCCTTAATATTGTGGCAGTTTTTTTCTCTGTGGTATCGAAAATGGTATCCAATATCGATATTTTTCAAGGTATCGTATCGAAGTTAGAAATTCTAGTATCGTGACAACACTATACGCAGCATGTTTGAGCTTCTGGAAGAGGTTTGTTCACGTGCGTCATTCAGGTTCTGTTGAGCTTCTGTTTATGTTCGCTGATCAATGTTTATTTGAGTAAAAGCCTCAATTAAATCTGTTCATCATAAAAAGTGATGTCCTTTCAGAGTCCCTTCAGATAAATTTGACTAAACCACTCAATTCATATAAATTAGTTTTACTATCTCTTTATGAACTTTTTGAAGTGTCAAAGTTTCAATTGCATAGCTGTCTATGGAGGGACAGAAAGCTCTCAGATTTCATCAAAAAGATCTCCATTTGTGTTCCGAAGATGAACGAAAGTCTTACGGGTTTGGAACGACATGAGGGTGAGTAATTAATGACAGAATTTTCATTTTTGGGTGAACTATCCCTCTCAGTTTAATATTTTTCAGTTTTGTTCAAGGTAATTAAAGCAACTGTTTTTTTCAATAATGGAAGAATATGTAAAAGGATGGTATTTCGGGTTTAAAGCGCTGTTGGGGTGAAAGGCACAACTCATTAACAGAAGGTTGCTTTTAATTTCAAATGCTGACGCGTGCTTTGTTTGTGAAGAGTGCTCACGTATGCGGCTTTGCGCGACTCCATGTAGTGGTTTAATGTACTTGCGACTCAAAATGGTTTTATGACGCAAAATTAATCTAGGGCATAAAGACAGCCAGTTATGTCTAAAGAGATTAAATGAACAAGACAAACCACATTACTTCTCATATTTCAAAAGAGATCCGTGCGTGAAAAGAGATCTACCGCTGTGTATGTAATCATAGTAACAATCAAACAACAGTAAAGATAAGAAAGAAAAATCAGGTAATCTTAAATTCTTAAAGCTCTTTATTATTTGCTTCTTGCTTGTATGTTTTTAAGTTATATTAGCCTAGTTAATCAAATTAATTCTTAACATTCAATTGTTTTAATTTGTTTTTTCAATTTGTAATTATTTTAAACCTACTTATAATTATTTATGTAAGGCTATGTAAATGTAAGGATTTAAATATTTTCAAGTCTGTAAAATAATTAATTAATAAAAAAAAAAGTAGATCAAGAATCGGTTTGGAATTTGATCGTGTTCAATAAAAACATCTATTTTTTTCTGCAATCATACACTATGGTAGAAGTGAAAAGCACATTTTTCTTAAGGTCTGCCTTTAGCCCTGTTGTACCCTACTATTGAGCAAAGTATGACAAAATGCTATTTCAAAATGTAACAGCATTAGCCAAACAACCTGAGGTAATAATCAAACGCACACTCTCCTAAAATGTCTTCTAAAAATTGCATAAATAGCTAGAGACAGACAAGAAGCATTAACTGTTGGCTTTGATGCTGTTTGTCTGACAAAATGCTATATCACAGTTTTCGATCACAACATATTGCGCTAACAGCATTAGCCAAACAACCTGAGATAATAATCAAGCACACTCTTCTAAAATGTCTCCTAAAAATGTAATAAATGGCTATAGAAAAGGTTTGTTTCAGCAGTAGCGTCAATGCCCTGCAGTTTATGCTGTTTGGTGTAGCTACTGTTGACCAGGTTAGTAAATGGAGATGTAGTTTTTAGTAAGCTACCATAAACTGAGTTGCAGCATAGCATAGTGTAGCTAATGTAGCTAAATATTTTTAAAAGGCCAACTTGGCTGCAGCTTAACGAGTAACTTACAGCTTGAAAAGCTAGTTTCAAAGTAGTTTCACCCACACTGGACACGGCTAAGCATTTATGTCTCGTTCCCAATAGGGAAATCAAAGCATTTAGAACCTCATTGACTTTCCTGAAATACTCCGTTCCTCTGGCTCCCTGCCCATACATCCACATTAATGAAAAAGGGAAGCAGAAGCACAGTGGGATAGCTTTTGGAGGACCAGGCCCATGTGTACTGCCCTGGAGCCAAGGTTGTAATCACCTAGGATATTGCCTAACTGTATTCTTTATCTCCATCTCCCCCCGTTCAACCCC
>RJVU01053127.1:10194668-10242133 GCA_003731715.1 Anabarilius grahami | reverse complement strand
ATCTTAGACATTGAGCATCAATGGAGTGACAAAAATGTTCTTTAAATTTAGCCTTTTTTGCCTGTCTGTTCATGTCTGCCGATCCCACTGGTGCCCATTACTGAGTGAGGGTGACAACAAGAGACTTTTCCTTCTGGGTGCAAAAGATCATCTACCATCACATTTTATAACAGAGGTACTCACATACACACTTAAATGGTAAGATACACACACACACACACACTCGGTTCTCACGACACAGCCTATTACGTGTGACCTTTTTCATAAAACGCCTCCTCTGGGAGCTTTTCACTCAAGACAAGATGCTTCAAGACCAGGTCCATATGCCATATCCTCCTATGCGAGGTCTCTATTCATTCGAAAAGCCTTTAATTGGTTGGTTGAATCACTCCTCCCTCGTTGTGAATGTTAAATTAGCCTCTTATTCCATGATAACCTATAAAAGTAAGTTGTAAGAGAGTGGAACGTATATCAATTAACGTCTCTCTCCCTACCTTTTACCTTTTCTTCTATTCCCTGTGGAGCGAGGAGAGAGGTGGATTCGCATTCTAATTATTCAGCGTAACGATCACTCCCTCTGGTTAAGAAGCAAACATGCTCAGCGTTATTGACGGCTTGGCCAGAGGGGTGATGGGTGTATTTCACAATGCACAAATGGTCAACACTCCTTTCAGCACAAATATAATGAAAACAGCATAGAGATTTTACATTATTTACTCAGAGGACTTACATTATTTACACATGACAACATGGAAAGATGGAAAAATGCAAAAATTCAGAGAAACATGAAATGTTACACAGTGTGTTTTTCTCAGCATCTCGACACAAAAAAAAACAATAGTCCAAAAACATTGTATAAGACCTCACCTTTGCTTCTAATCCTCTGTACTTTATTGCAAGTAAAAAGTCAAAATTCTCATGAATAAAACATAAATATAAGGAGCTATTGAACTTTGTGATGCAGGGAAAAAACAATCCTGCACAAAAATAATTTATTTGGCATAACTGCAAAAATCAAATAATACTTTTTCTTCGAGCATCAAAACGCTTTTGAAATTCAGTTACTGTAGATACTCAGGATTTGATGTCATGTCTTCACCCCAGGCTCGAGGAGGCGAAAAAAATATTTTTCTTCACAGTAGATGAGAAGTTAAGGGGAGAGAGGGGGTTAGGGCCATGGGGAACTAATGATGTGAAATCAGTGTGCAATCTCACCGCCCTGAAATGACCAACTGATGAAAGACGGAAGAAACTACTGTACATATAATCGAGTGTGGGCGGCCACCCAACACCAACTGTTAATAATCAAATGCACGCAATATCTGTTCAGTCACAGGCTCGTTTGCCCATGTACACTTTCTCTGATCTTGTAGAAGAAGTCACATTAATTCTAAATATAATCATTATGTGAGAAGATGAGTATCAGAAATTCTCACATTTCAGACAAAATCTTTTGATCATCAGATCTCGTAAGATCTAGTGCTTCTAACTTTCAAAGTGTAAGTGAGAGAAAAACATTTCTATTACTAGCAAATGTCTCAGACGTTATGCTAACAAGTTATGGCAAGCTACAATCTGGTTGCAGAAGTTATCATGTTTGTTTTTATATTTTGGTGAACATATAATGATTCTTAAACTATTACTACTAATTGCAATCGCCAGAAGCTCTGTGATGACCTTTCTCTCAGATCCAGCTCACGTTTCACACTTCTCTCCTCAAAATAAAGGTTCTAAAAGGGGTTTTCGCATTGATGCCATAGAAGAACCATTTTTGTATCCCCAAAGTACAGAACCATTTTTTCTGAGTGTGAAAAATATTTTAATAATCTGAAATGACCTTTTTCCCACTATAAAGAACCTTTTGCGCAATGGAAAGAATCTATGGATGTTAAAGGTGGAACCATCAATGCCAATAGAGTTTACATACCATCACAAGCTGTAAGTGATACAACAGGTAGAAGATTAAATACAATTCAAAATAAAATTGTTTAAATATAATTACTTTGCATTTAATTTGATTAAATTATATATTTAAATTCATGTAGAATCTAATATTTTATTTATTTTACTTGTATTTTTATAACCTCCAACAAAACTATTAATATTATGATTATAATCATCATCATCATCGTCATTAATTTTCTTAAAAACAAATACTATTAACAACTATTATTATTATTATTATTATTGACCAGTTACATCACATAAAACGTTTAACAATGATAATAATAGTTGTTAATAGTAGTTGTTCTTAAGAACAAAAATAAAAATTATTATTATCATCATTGTTTGTTTATTATTGACCATTTAGATCACAAAAAAAAACTTTGAATAATAATAATAATAGTTGGTAGTTTTTTTAAGAAAAAATAATAACAATGATTATTATTATTAGCATTGTCATCGTCGTGTTTATTATTGATCATTTCGATCACGAAAAAACTTTGAATAATAATAATAATAGTTGTTAATAGTACGTTGTTTTTAAGAAAAATAATAATGATTATTGTTATTATTAGCATCATCGTTTGTTTATTATTGATCATTTAGATCATAAAAAAACTTTGAATAATAATAATAGTTGTTAATAGTAGCTGTTTTAAGAACAATAAAACAGTTACTATTATTATAATTTAGTTGTTTTATAACAAAAAATAATTATTATTATTGTTGTTGTTATTGACTATTTAGATAGCATAATAGTAGTAGTAAACTTCAACAACATTTATGTATATGTTGTTTTGCGATATAAATATTGATTTAAATATTATGAATATAATGGATGCAATTCATTGTGATTAATTCACATTATTATGATGATTTTTGTAAATAAATAAATAAAAATGTGGTGTCCCATAAAGTTTGCAAAACCTACACACACCTCGCAGCTTATTTCCTGCCCTAGTCTATTTGTTCTTTCTCTCTTACTCTGACTATTCACCTGCTTTTATGGCCCCAGTCCATGTTCCTTTCCCCTCACCTCCATCTTTTCATTTTAATCACCTGCCCTCTCACTCTTTATCATTCCTTTCCTCCTCTCATTTCCTCTTCCATTCAACTACCTTTCATCCCCCTGACTCATTCTTTTACTCCCCCATCCGTTCGCTCCCATTCACTCCTGTAATATTTCTTTCACATGCCTTCTCTCATTTTGCTCCCTTTTGTAATTCCAGCAGTGAGACCAGACAGCCGATGAGAACAAAATCAGTGTTGTCAAAACCAGGCCCACCCACTGACTGAACAAACCGGCCTGAAAATAGCCCCCTTAACCCCCCGCAGCAGAAAAAACGTGCCTGCTCCACAGCTGCATTATTGCATACAGTCAGTCAGAAATGTGCGGCGCCGTCTGTCTCATTACGGTTTTGATGTGGCACCATTGTGATCATTATCTCCTCCTGTTCTGTCCTCTTTATTTTGCCTGTTTTTGTGAGTATCGCATCTTTTCGGTTTTATTTTCACTGGCTTTCTTAGTCACAGGAAAAAACAGAAACAAACACATACTGAGAAAAATATGACCAGGACTTTGCAGGGGGTGCCAGTCACACTTGTGAGTGCGCCAGTCGTGACTATCAGAAGCGAGAGAAAGCCAATTATAGAGTGATACTAATACAGTCATGCAGAGTCCACGATGACACGATTCCTCCATCACAACGTGATTTACACATTCCGAGAACAACAACTCAAACCCGAAAATCCAATGACTGGCCTGTTATTGAATGATTATGTCAGGTCCTACTTGTGTAAATGACGGTAAAGTGTTAGTTCACCATTATTTAATCATTAAGTCATTAAAAGCAGCACTTTTATCCTTAAAGAAGATTAAATGAGAACATTTTCATTATCTGAAATAAAAATACAACTGGGGAAAACTTAAACTAAACTAAAATACATTTTTATGACTTCAAAACTAAATCAAATATAACAGGCAAATATTAATATTAATATTAAAATCAATATTTGTGAAAACGTCGTATTACATGTTCAGTCTACATGTTTTCTTTACAAACTGACATTGCAAACTACTGGCCTGGCATTAATAATACAGCGTTTTTAGTAATTGTCACGGATCCGTGTGAACGGAGATCATTTTGACAACATTGTCGTCTGTACATGTGTCGTCTGTACATGAAAAAGCAAATGAAAAACATTTTTAGTACATCATTCATGTAAACCAGGGTTTCTGCAGTTTTCATCAAATCGAATTTAATGCTTTTTAATGCCTTTTTAATGCCAATTTAAAAATTTTTAATGGCATATATATATATATATATGTCACTAAATGTCGATAGATGACAACGGCAATACGGCAATTAGAATATTCAACATGTCATTGTTGCATTCGCATTCTGCCAAGTGTCAGCCCTTTACATTTGCTTGCTTCTCTGCTGCTACCCTTTTTGCTCAAATAACATATTTTAATATAGCCAAATTCCCAATAAAATTGTTTCATCTATATATTTTTCTGTTTTTGTTGTCAGACGATATGAAATGGTGACTGAAACACGGCTCGACATTAAGCCTTGTCATTCACTTGTACGAGTAAAACAGTTGCTTGTCCGGAAAAAAATTTTTGGATTTTTTTTGTGGTGTAAATATAAATTAAACATTTCTGAAGCAATATCCTTTCAGAATATTGCAGCTTTGACATATTTAAATCTGCATATTTGTGATAGATTTGTGAAATCTTTGTGTGATTTGTAAAATGTATGATTCATCTTTCATTTTAAATTCTTAAATTCGATCAATAAATTTAATTGGAATAAGACACAAAGGGCTGTTAATCAAATTAAATCATTTACAATAAAAAAAATTACAACTGCATTAAATAATGTTATGGGATTGTAAGAAATGTTGGGGGGGAAATGATACTTTTAAAAATTTAACTAAACCACCAGTAGGTGGCGTCAATTAACCCTCTTAATAAGTGAGTCATTCATTCAAACGATTCATTCCAATGGCTGATTCATTCAAGAATGAGGCAGTTGTTTATGAATGGGTCATTGAATCTTTGACTCAACCGATTCGTTCAAAACGCTGAATCATTCAGTAATGAAAACAAGGCTGAGCCTGCATCTCAATGTGCATTCTATCCATCCTAAATAGTATGTGACATTAGTAATATTCAATACTATTTAGGGCGGATAGTATGCACATTGGGATGCAGGGTGAGTGTTGCTACCTGTTGCTACGCTATGGTTCTGCTATGGTTCTGTGATTTTTGTTTGAAACTATTTTCGCTGCTAAAATAGAACAAAAACAGTCAATGTTCCTTCTAAAATGTAAGTACTTAATATGAACTATTTGTTAACTGAACTGTTGTATGAAATCAGTGTCACATTTTTTAATCGTGATGGTAGCCTGTTTAGGAAAACAGCATTCTTGGTCATGCGATTTTGCTTACCTGTATCAAGTTATAAAAACTCCACATTTTGAATTTTTACCGCAGTATGTTTAACTGAGTTTCTTTTTTGTGTGTGCTTTGCCCATGTTTCCATTTCTTCTCGAGATGGTGCGCGAGCCTCAACAGCGCAACCTGTTACCGTCAGTACATTATACAGCCTATTATTATTATCCACTATCGATCGCCACTTACACTAAATGTAATAAAATCAGTCATTCTCGCGTTTTTTTTTTTTTTTTGTATTTACGTTTTAATCAGGTCCTTGTCTGGCCGGGCAAGTAAAATTCTCTTTCATTTGCCCCTTCAAAAATCCACTTATCCCATACTAATGGACAAGCATTAATGTCAATCCACATGTTAAACCAGTGCTAAAATCCTGATTTATAATCGAGACGTTGTCTGACAAAATCACCATACACATAAGATAAAGACAGTTGCTGTGATTCTGGCTATACATACACGTAAAATCACTCAGGTTAGAAACAATAGTATCTATTTTATTTGTTCTCTGACAGAGCGCACAGCCTCAACTGAATGCGCTGCTCCTCTCAGCCACTCACTGAACAGCAGACGCAGAGAGAGGTGCGCCTGCGTCAGCGGCAGGAAAGCAAGATCTCACGCTCTTGCGACAGTACCGGGGGGTATCGGAAGCTAGAGCAGGTTAACAAGTATATATTCGTCACAACGCGTTTTCTTGGAAAAAAGTCGCAAAAGGGGTCTGAAGAGTTGCTAAGTTGGCAACACTGATGCAGCCTTCCATCTCCAGGTCCCAGCCCGCCGCTGTCCAAAACGCTGTTACGACAATTTTGCACCGGCCGGAGGCAATTACCAAACTGGTTCCATGTGTGTATCAAACCAATGTACATATTTTGCGACAGCAAATCAAAGTTATTAATTATGAACGCTATATTCAATATAAACTGGTATTATTATTTTTCTTCAAAACTATCTAAAAAATGTAATGCCTATAGGAATAAAATGTAATGCTTTTTAATGCCATTTAAGGCCTTAATTTTCGCAAAATCCATTTAATGACTTTTAATGCTTTTTATTGCCCCGCAGATACCCTGTAAATGTACCCTAAAACTAAAGTACTAAAACTAAAATACAATATCAACTTTTAAATTTTTATTTTAAAAATAAAACAAAATTATAAATAAAGAAATTCAAAACTATAACTATAACCATTTTTTCAAACCAGTGAAACATGAGATGAGATGTTTTGTATAATGTCTAAGCTGTTTGCTTCTATGCAATGAAAGTCAATGGTGATGTGCTGCCAAGCTAAAAAAAAAGAGAAAAAAAAAGAACCAAAACCATAAAAGTAGTCCTTATACTGTATTATATATATTCAATGGCTTCTGAAGTAATGTGACTGCATACACAGGCCAAAATTTAATTAGTTGAAAATCTTTCTCTTCTGTCTACACTTTTTTGATTAAAACTACATTTGTTGAGTACAAAATATAACTAACAAGCTGTTCTGGGACCAGTTTATGCAATTACAAACAATCTCACAATTGAGTAGAGGAGCAACTGATCCCACATCCCTCTTCAATTCTGCAATTCCCCTTGGATAAAAGTGACAGTGCAGCGATCAGAGTACTGGGTTATTTGGTCTCTGCTTGTGGACATCAAAAGAACAGCAGTAATTTATATTTACAAAGTCAAGCAGAATGCAAGAGGTCGAGTGGCATCTTCAGCTCAGACTCATCTGGTCATTAATCACTTTGAGTTGATTCGCTCCAACCAAAAAGAATTACTGAGAACAGCAGGACAGCAGTCACGTGTAAGCCACAGATGTCTGAGATGTATTCTACTCTAGTTGCCACGAATGAACTGGATTGATTTTTAATCATCTCCTGCATTGCCGGTTTACAAAATTGTGCTATTTTTGTAGCCTCCCTAGTATCTGGCATCTTACTTTGGCAAACCAGTATTACCCATCATAAACCAGCCTGGATATTCAGATGGTCTTTGTCTGCAGAACAGGCTTCTGAATACAATACCCCAATGAAAATGTTCAAGTGAGACTAATTTAATTTGCAGCAATTAGCAGAGGCAAGGAAAGATAGAAAAGCAAAAGAGAGACAAGTAGAAAAGGAAGTCTTAAGGTTTGAGACCATTTAAAGCTACAGTATAGTCTAGTCCAGGGTATGCAACCTGGAGGTTTCCAGTTCTCATTTCCGCAATCAAATAATCCATTCTACAAACACAGGGATGTCTCTCCTGTCTGAGAAAAATAAAATAGGGTTCCCAGTAAAGATGAAATAGCAGGTAAATTGATATGTTAACAACAACCAATCTGGATGCAAGGTAATGTTGTGTAATTCAAATGCATTTACTGCGGATTCAAAAGCACATCTTTCTCCTATCTACACTAGTTGTGTTTCTATTAAATAAAACTGTGAATAAAAAGTGCTGCTTTTAATGTTAAGACTGTTAAACGTATGAGGAAAAAGGTTGGGAGCCACTGGCTTACTCTGTTTGGATGAGAGAGAGGCAGAAAGAGAGTGATGGGTTTCCCCTGAGAAAGCAATGATTTAGGAAAACCTTCAGTTGAAGCAGGGAAAAAATAGAAGACATGCAACATTGAGCCAGGAAACACACAAACGTTCACACAGTGAGCGGTTTGCTCAAGCAAATGACAGGTAAGGATATATCACATTGAATCTAAACTTAAGTGGAGGGCCAGTCAAATTTTCCATCCTTTCTGCTTCCCGTCTCATTCCCTTTTTCCTTATCCCTTTTCACCCTCTCTCTATCCTGCGGCTCAGTGGAGGGAGAACTGTATAATATGCAGTATCACGTAGCAGCAGGAAAAAATCCTGCAGGATTCAATAACAAGAAGCTAATAAGATTAGCACGACGCTAATGCAGATGAGCCACTGGGGTGGAGAAGCCAGAGAAGATTTCCCCATCCCTGGAAACCAATAGAGGATGCCAATTTACACTGATCTGGCACCAGCCTTTTCCCTCACACACCAACAACAAGAGGCAATAGCAACTATGGTGTTGTACAACAAGGTGAAGACCCCACTAAAGCAGCGCACTATGTGGAAGTGCGGGTATTTGGCTGGAGAGGCGAGGTTGAAGGGGGGGCAATGTAAGATGGATATTTATTCAAGAGAGAGGTTGGCATACAAAGGGGTTGCCTACATGCCTGACTGGGCTGCTGCTGAATTTGGAGACAGAGAAAGTAATACCTGGCAACTAATGCTGGCTAACCATCGACTAGAGAGTGAGAGATGGAAGAGCTTAGCATAGAATCCTGAGGGCCCTGGGTGGAGCTCTGCCCGGTAACTCCCTCTCATTGGTCCCCAGACAGGTGTCTTAGCCAATGATTGAGCAGTCAATGGAAACCTTCCACCGGGACTGGCAGGGTTCCACTCTGTCAGGCTTGGCTTTTTTTCTCGCGCAACAAACAAATGAGCAAACAGCAAAACAAGCACAGTGACCTGCTGCTCTCATTAACAAGGAGTCTCAAATGAGTTTCACTTCGAAGAACTGGGCAAGTCTTCATCTTGATAGTCAAATAAGTCTTTATCGCTCCAAGCAGAAGTCTCAGTTAGAAGTCCAGGTAACAAATGCCCCGCTGAGCCTTAGAAGTCAGGGCATAAGTAGAGAGAGAGGTAAGGAATTGGCTGCTAACACAATACTATACAAGCCCAAATTTATCTTGGATAACCCAGCACACACACAAAGTCCCAAACAGTCTGTCCGAAAGCCCCTTATCTTCAGTGTAGCTGCCGAAAAATTAAAGTAGCATGTATCGGCTGTTCCCATCAGAGCCACACACAAATGCTCGAGTTTCCAAGCAGCCTCTCTTATGCAGCAACACACACTCAATAGCACCTCATTGCACAAGAGGCAACATGTCGCCAAGGCAATCTAGGGTGCTGACAAGTAGATTTGACAGGAGCACTGGTGTACGATAAGAGATGGAGATGATACACAGTGAAGAGGAGATGCTTGTTCACTCACAAGTTATAGTACCTTCCAAAAGAGCTAATGTATAAAATCTCTAGGAGCCTCAGTCAGCAGGTCATCACAGTCGAGTGTACAGCCCCAAATCTTTACCCGCTAAACCTTGCTCGGTCCTTTAAGATGCTACCCTGGAGATAGCGGTTCTTAATATTTTCTAACATGCAAAGGAAAATGAGATGGTGTAGCCTAGCCGTTAGTCTCAGCTAACTGCTAGGCTACACCATCAGTGGGACACTGACAGAATATGCATACTACAAACAAAACTGGAATGGACTTATCTGATGTGATTGCATTTCTGCAACTTTCTGGATTAAAGGGCTAGTTCCCCCCTAAAACGTCTCGGGTTACTGATGTAACCCTTGTTCCCTGAGTAAGGGAACGAGACGCTACGTCAATGACGTGATGGGAACACATCATACAGAGGGTTCCCATCACGTCATTGACGTAGCGTCGATAGTTCCCACGAAAGGGAACTACGTTAGAACACCAACTCAGTATTGGCCAGCTCCTTCGTCAGCATCACACGTGGTGCTCACTTGAACAGCATGGGCCAATAATAAGCCGATTTTTTATCAATCAGGCTTAAAACCAAGTCATGTTTACAACCTACCAAGGGTGCGTTTTCCATACAACGATGTAACTCGCTCCTTCGCTACCATAGTACGATGCATCATTGAACAAATCAACTAGCTAGTCATGACTGTTTCCCGAAACCGTATTGTCGCAAACCTGTCATTCAGTCACTTTGGTGAATGATGTCACGCAAGTGGTGGAGTAATAACTTCTTCAAATGAATTCGTTTGAGATCGAATTAATGCTAGATTTTTTGCTATAAATTACGGACATGGCATCTGTGGAATAATTCAAATTTTTCTCAGTTATTTTGCTTTATTTCCAGATTAGGCTTGTTCTTACGTATTAGAGCACGTAGGCACATGCGCACTCTTCAAAAACATTGCTTAAAATCACTTGACAAACTAAAATATGTAAATGACATTTGTATATATTCGAAATAAAAGATATGCATTGTACTTAATCTCAGTTTGCTTATTTTGCTCAAGATAACAATTTATTAAATCCACGTCATAAAACAAGAAACTATGCTTTTAACCACAGCTCGAGAGCTGTCGTTCCAACCACACAAATCTGCGATGCAGTTTGCGAATGTTCATTTAAACGATGGTTTCGGGAAACACCAAATCGTTGAACAATGTTAGTAACAACGGAACATGCGATGTTAGTTGGCTAACGATGGTTTTGTGAAATGCACCCCGGGTTGACACAACTAGTCTTTCTGAGGAAATCACTGAACTTTGCCAAAGTTTGACAGGTTTATTGGCATCAAATCACATGAAAACAAACCAAATTGAGGTTGGTAGCTTTACATGTTGATCAGGCAGTTTCTTGCGGCATTTCTTGGATAGAATACATTGCGATGTGAACTGACGGGTCAAGTTAGGCTACATGAGATGCAAAATCTGTACTGGTAACTAAAAGTTTGCAGGTTCCTTGCATCCCTGAAAGGGTTTATCAACAATCTATCACCATTGTGTCTTTGCCACAATTTGGTGCAAGACACAATGGTGATCGATAACAAAATGACCCTTGCAGAGATGCAAACAACCAACAACCTTTCTGTTTTCTGTCCACTTGTTATTCTACTGTCCCTGTAGTAATTGTACGATAAGTCTCTTTGAATCATTGTCTATAAATAGGATAAAAATCTGATCAGAATGCTTTTCTTTTCACCCCTTCTCTCTTGGCCTTAGGGACTGAGTGAATATATTTTTTCTGCATGTACAAACAAAGTTATTGAATTGTGGACTGACTGACAGCTACCCTACAATGACTGGCCCTTTGGTTCTGAACCTTCAGGATAAGCTACAAACAAAAGAAAACATCTTGAAACAACTGGAGTTAAAGACAAGCAAGCAAATTCATCCTTCCTTCTGGAACCACTGTGAATCAAGAAAAATGTGGAAAAGCACTACAACACACAGCAGATAATGAACTAATTGTGGGTTCTCGCTCATGTGAAATGTTTACCTCCGCCTTACAAGCCATTACTGCCACCATAAGAGTGCAAGTTAATCCCTACATTACATAAAATGTGGATATATGAGGTATATTAGGTTTTTGCTCTTGGTTTAACTGAAGTTTCTATTGCCATTCTGCAGGCCGTCATTGGAACAAGAAACAGAATGGTTTTTATTGGACGTTATATTGCTGAAAAAAGTTTAACACATTTTTCTTTATTAAAGGAGAACGGGTTTATTGTAACACTACACGCCAAAGTGTGCTGAACACACTCAACACCAACACGCATACACACTCAAGTACAGTTACGGAGGTCCAACAGAGAATGTCTGCCAGCCAAAGCGGGACAGAGTCAGAGCATAAATCAAAGTAGGAACACCAGGGACTGTCTGGTGATTTCTGAGTATGAGTTTCTGTTTGTGTTGAGCATCAGACAAAATGTTATCACCTGACTGTCTGACAAATAGAGAATTTATGGCAAAGAGAGAGAGAGATGAGGCAATACAACATATTCGTAGCCAAGGAAATTGCACCTTTGGCTGGGACAATTACATCCTGGCTAAAAATATTTTATGCTGGCACAGCTGTGTGCATTTATCAGTAGGGGCTGAAATCAGGTGTGGTTCTAGGCCATTTTTAGGTGGGCTTTAGCCCCCCTATCTGTTGTCTAAGCCCCCCTAAACCTATAATCAATCTGAATGATTGGGCTAATGCTGCTTCTTCAAGAATGTTTATCGTTTTCACTTGTTTTTAAGTCTTGTCAGATTAACGATTCAAGTGATTTTAAACCAGTCACTGGTATCTAAAATGTTGGTATTGTATAATGTTACGGTCAAAAACGACCAAAGCAATAACTTTCTTTCTTTTTTCTTTCTTTCTTTCTTTCTTTAGGCCAGTGAATGTTTTGGAAGGGCAAATAAATATCTAATTTAAAAAATAAGAAAAAAACACTTAATGTTTAGCCCTGAGTCCATATTTTTGTTTTTTAGCTAGTTAATAGTGATACTTGTTAATAATAATGACATGACAATTTTCATTTTTTTTTCTGCTAGTCAAACAGTAGCCTACATGTGTAAGAGATTTGAAGTGTACAGCAGAAAGACTGGTATCATCATTATATTATTTCCAGCTACTTAGTACCAATTTAAAGCTGCAGTCCGTAACTTTTTTTGGTTAAAAATTATCCAAAATCAATTTTTGAGCAAGTACATAACCAGCCAGTGTTCAAAACTATCTCATTATCTTAGCTCGATTCACAACGGTAAGCTTGTAATAATGTTTTATAACAAGAGCGACATGGTGGATTTCCGCTGGAAATTCGAGCATGCAGCAGTTCGTCTGTGCGTCATTACATCATGTCCGTAAACAGAAAGGAAGGAGTCCAGGCTAGTCGGTTTTATCACGTGAGGATGCTGCTTGTAGCTGATCATTTATAGCCTGTTCTCACAGCAGCTGAAATAATTAAACTTATCATTTTGATACCGGATTGTAATCCAGAAAGGTCCAAATGACAATCATCAGTGACAATTGGAGATTCACCCATAGTCAAAAGCAAAAGACTTTGGACAGTGGAGTGGCTACAGAAATCTACAGGTAACGCTAATATACACATAGTCATAACAATGCTAATGTCGTTAACATTAACAATTTGAGAACAATATAACAATAACAATAATTTGCACGGTTTAGCGTGATCCGAGCTAAGCGATCGTTAGATTTAATCACCACTGGCAGCGTGATTTATTGTAGGCCTAATGCTTTTTTCCTCAGTTGGTCAGAACAAAAGTGGCAGACATGTTACTTACTTGTTCAGATGATATTTTCCAGTGAAAATCTTATATTGGTCATACTTTCAAGACGTAGAATCTGTGATTCTGAAGTACAGTATCCACACCGGTGCGGTGACTGACAGCAAGCATTAGATTCATCTGCGCTGACGAGCTGTGCCGAGGCACAACGCACGTACAGATAACTATTCCGCATATGACTTGCAGGTTTCAAACAAGAGATGGCGACAAAGAGGAAAAATCGAGGACTGCAGCTTTAAGTATTAGTAGGCTACTTTTGACTTACTATATTGTAATATTGTGGTGCCGATTTAAAGAGGCATTTAGGTGATGGTGTCTTGCTACAGATTCAAATCCTAGAATCGCTCCTGCTTGAAATCGAGAACCAGTTGGGAAAAAAAAGATTTTTATAATGTTTTTATAAAGGCGTGACACAATGCAGATTATGTTAATTACACAAAATAAAATTACCTTCTAATTATTACTTAGAAATTACTTATCAAAACGGTTCATAAGTACTTAAGCCACTGAATCAGAACTACTGTAGGATTCTTTATAACTTCCATTCCAAATTCCAAATGTCATCATTTTTTTTATATTATTATTTTTTTTCTTGAAGTGCAGTCAGTGCAATTTTTTTTAACCAAAATTTTACATAAAGACCAGGGAAAAGCTAAACTCTTCGTATTTGACTGCTTTATATACAATCAGTTGTTTATAACAGTTTCCAATATCATTAACTGCCACATCATTCAGACTACATGCAAAATGAGCTGCAGTACAACACACAGAAACACGAAAAACATGAGATTTAGCAAACTTTTGCATATATTATCATTAGTTCTGGTGTTTAAGAGCATTTAAAAAGTTCTTACCTTTTCACTCTTATAAATCAGCATTCAAGGTGAAATTTGAACTCCCCTCTGTGTATAGGTTATTTTGGACGGTTCCGGATGCTTCTTTCTTCAGTTCGACCCTGCTACCTTCACATCCAAAGGTCAGTTATGCCACAGTAACAGCTTTGCCCATTTAGAACCTCACGACCAACCAGGGAAGTCCCTGCGTTCAAAACACCAAAATCTTCTGTGAAAGTCCACTGGGAAAAATGGGGGGAAGGAAAAAGAAAAAGAAAAGAAATATTTGATGACAATTCAGCAAACAAATTGCATGAAACATTTCAAGTGATGCCATTCTGTTATCAGGCACACACAGACACACTTCATTCTATGGCCTAAAGATTTGTCAACTGCAAAAGGCTGTCAAAACTGTTTTATCTTCAACACATAATCCGTGATCTTTCCAGAGTACAAAAGCACACACAATCAAGTCTGGCAGCAAACATGAAAAGATTTGAAATTTAGACGGCAGATGAGAATGAGAGATGCTTTCATCTGAATGAATACTTGATCACTAGCAGTAAGATATACAAAATGAAAAAAAAAAATGAAAGAGCCAGATTAAATTTTCAGTAGTGAAATCAGTCTATTCATACCAACAAATGGAAGTGCATTTATACCATTTACTATACTGCCTGCTTCTAATAAGCAGAACAGTTCCACTGAAAAAATGGATTGGATCATTTTACTTTACCTTTTAAATATCACCACAGGTCAGTACCAATAAAAATGTCATTGAGGTGAGAGAGTTTAACTCTAGTTTAGTGAGACAAAGAAGTTTACCATTTTATTCCAAAAATGTTTAAAATGTCATTTCCAGAGAACATTGTCAAACACGTTTCATAGTTTGCGGTGTGGTAGGAATATACACTGTTGGACATGGACATGTTAGAAGACAATAAACAAACTAAAGTGTGTGAAATTGTTTTAAGGAAGCATAATAATCTGAGCCAAAAATGACCACAGTTGAAAACCCACCCAACTTTACACATATGCGCTTCACATCACATCTTCTTTCAGACTCTTTCTGAAGACAGAAAGAGAGAAATATGAAGAGGAAACTATTATTAGATGGAAAGTGAGAGAAAGACAGGGAACAGAAATTGGAGATGATGTATGATGTCATTTGAAGAAGGCAGACTGATATGAAAGGAAATCAGAAAGTCAGATAAGAGAGAACGAAAGATGTAAAATAAGATGCAAAGAAGTACTGTATAATAAGTATCAGGGTGTGGACTAGCTGTTTCTTTGTTTTTGTTTTTTTCTGCAAAAGAGTGTTATTCCGAAAGTAATTCCCTCTTTGACATTTTAGTTTACCGAATGGATTTATCAGAGCTTTCCACTTTGATTTCCACA
This sequence comes from Anabarilius grahami, assembly GCA_003731715.1. NCBI lineage: Eukaryota > Metazoa > Chordata > Actinopteri > Cypriniformes > Xenocyprididae > Anabarilius > Anabarilius grahami. Next base: position 10,226,669 of record RJVU01053127.1, on the reverse strand, counting down.
TAGATAGATAGATAGACAGACAGACAGACAGACAGACAGGATGTGTTTGTGTGAGAATAGAGCTATATGGCAGGGGTCAGTTGTGATTATTCAAAAGCAGATGAAAACAAGCAGGGCAGGACGGAAGTGGATGTGAGTGAGCTGGAGCAAAGATGAAAATTATGTTTCGATCCAGTGTGGCTCGCAATCAATGCGAAGCAGAGAGCCGTGACCACATGGAGAGGGAGCGATGGATGGGATTTAGGAGGAAACATAAGTCTACGACAGACAGGAAGTGAGTATCTGAATGACAAACAAGATCAAAAAGAGAAAAGCATGGACAGTCGGAATGCATGAAAAGATAATGTTTAGAAAATAAGACCCAAGTAGACATTACATGGATAAACACCTGTCAGTATTTATACACTATAGATATACACCGATCAGGCATAACATTATGACCGCTGACAGGTGAAGTAAATAACATTAATTATCTCTTCATCACTGCACCTGTTAGTGGGTGGGATATATTAGGCAGCAAGTGAACATTTTGTCCTCAAAGGTGATGTGTTAGAAGCAGGACAAATGGGCAAGCGTAAGGATTTGAGTGAGTTTGACAAGGGCCAAATTGTAATGGCTAGATGACCGGGTCAGAGCATCTCCAAAACAGCAGGTCTTGTGGGGTGTTCCCGGTCTGCAGTGGTCAGTATCTATCAAAAGTGGTCCAAGGAAGGAACAGTGGTGAACCGGCGACAGCGTCATGGGCGGCCAAGGCTTTGCCACAGACCAGTCAGGGTGCCCATGCTGACCCGTCCACCACCGAAAGCGGCAACAGTGGGCACGTGAGCATCAGAACTGGACCATGGAGTAATGGAAGAAGGTGACCTGGTCTGAATCACGTTTTCTTTTACATCACGTGGATGGCTGGGTGCGTGTGCGTCGCTTACCTGAGGAACACATGGCACCAGGTTGCACTGTGGGAAGAAGGCAAGCCGATGGAGGCAGTGTGATGCTTTGGGCAATGTTCTGCTGGGAAACCTTGGGTCCAGCTATCCATGTGGATGTTACTTTGAAACGTACCACCTACCTAAGCATTGTTGCAGACCATGTACACCCTTTCATGGAAACGGTATTCCCTGTTGGCTGTGACCTCTTTCAGCAGGATAATGTGCCCTGCCACAAAGCAAAAATGGTTCAGGAATGGTTTGAGGAGCACAACAACGAGTTTGAAGTGTTGACGTGGCCTCCAAATTTCCCAGATCTCAATCCAATCAAGCATCTGTGGGATGTGCTGAACAAACAAGTCCGATCCATGGAGGCCCCACATCGCCACTTACAGGACTTAAAGGATCTGCTGCTAACATCTTGGTGCCAGATACCACAGCACATTTAGTGGAGTCCATGCCTCGACGGGTCAGGGCTTTTTCTCCTTGGCAGCAATAAGATTAATTGCAGAACAAATGGAGCCTAATGCTTCTTGTTTGTTACGCCTGAAAATAAGGCCCCTGTAATCTCAAATATGTCTTCAGTAGAGCTTCAGATGAGATCTTAATATCTCAAACTGTGCTCAGATTTGTGAGTGTGTTGACTAGCAGAAGGCTTCATATTTACCTCTTCAGTGCTGTCAGTGGCAATCACCCATACTTGTTATTTACCTTTCTATTATTTTGTCGACCTCTCTCACTCTCTTTCTGCACTCCCACTTGTCGCACTTGTCTGTTTATTCTTAATTTCCCAGTCCAGTTCCTCTATCTATCTCAGAACCCCTTGAGGAAAGACCCAAACATCAAGTTAAAATCTCAGAGGACAAGCTCTTTCCTTTCGATATGACTGTTTATGTCACAACAACCTCTCCATCTTTCTCTCTTTTCGCCTGCGCAGAACCCTATTTTTTTACGTAAACTGCTGTGCAGTTAAATACCTGTGTTTCAACAAGTCTAATTATTGTGCAAATACCTTGCAGCAATGTGATATATTTCAATATTTTTATCTCGCGAGGACAATTATCCCACTTAGTTTGATGAAAGAAAGATTATTGAGGTTTCAACAAGATAATTAGATGTATTTTTTTCTCTCTCATGTGGACGCTATGAGCATCCAAGGCCACAGAGATCTTACATAACTAGAATTTATCATTAAACCAGTGTGTGAGGGATTAGTTTGTACTAGCATAACTTGCAGAATTTATGTTTGAGTGAACTAGACTTTTTAAAGCTTTAATACCCCAAAAGGAAGTCAAAGCAGCCATCCAAGTACAAGTCCATACTTCCAAGTATGTTCAAACGATATTTCAGTAACTACAAAGTTAGACCACAAGTCAGAATTAACTAAATAGGTGGTCTCTAACAGAACTTTTTCCACTAGAATCTTAATCGGCGGTGCAAGAAAAAAACATAAGTATTATATTATTTGTCATAGTATGTCATTATTTATCACTTTTTGATAGATTTAAACATCCCAAATATATCACAAAACTAAAACTATCTTGTTAGCTAAGCCTAACAGTACTAGGGGCACCAAATTACAAACTAGGTTGTGCAAGATTGCGCCTCAAAAATTATTGACAGAAATTTCTTTAAAAAGTCAATCAACACTGCAAGTCATCAAAGAATTTGCTGCTTTAAGATCACGTCAGCATCATGTAGCATTGGCAGTGGATTGAACAAATGTGGTAGTCCTGCTATGGCTAACATCTTCTTAGAAAAATACTAAGCAATGCAAATGCTTACCAAAGTTCATAATTGTTATATTTTCTGGTTGCATAAACCACTTAGACTAGTCTTAAAAGTTAAGACACTAATGTTTTTCTTGAAGAGTGGTCCTAATTTTTTTAAGCCCTTTACATAAAAAGGTAGATTGGTGTAATTTGAATTGGAAAAATAACATTGATTACCCCTTGGTTAACTGCACGTTGGTCAAACCAGTTCTTAAGACACAGTCTTAATATAGTGACTAAGTTTATGCAACTGGCCACGTACCTGCATACATACTTGAAGGCAAACAACCTTCCTATCTAGCCACTTCTTTTATGTCTCCTACTCACCTGCCTCCACGTCTGACCCCTTTGCGCAAATGTTCAGAAGACCAAGCATTACTTTACCAACAGCTAGTCGTCAAAAACACCCACGACCCATCAAATCTTGATGTTAGCAAAGTAAGTGCATTTTCTCAATGCCAATGAGATTGTATATGTGCCTAATTACAGTATTGCAGTAATAAGAGCAGGCGGTGTAGCTGGCGATGACTCACAATGAGGTGTTCAACGGGCTGTAGCCACAGGAAAGTAGACAGCATCACTCTAAACAAACATGCTGTGATTGAACATCAATCTTTAGAAAATAAATCACCCCCCATTGATGATACATCAAAGGACATGAGCAGGACTGCTATACCGTCACTTCACCGAGACTTTAGGTGCAAAAACACACATTGTGTCTTTGAAGATGGGTCATGTCCCACTGCGTTTCACCTTGCAGATGAATTACAAGCAGAGAGGTATGATTTAAAGGCTTGTTTACTCAAAAATGATTTGTGTATCCCGAATTAAAGCTCTAATGTTTTTACTTTTCACTTCTTAGGACGTTTGATTTGAGGAGATTTCATTGAAGAGATTTGTAAACTTGACGTGAAAGGTCTTTGTAGATGCTTTTGAGTTAAGTTCATTCAACAAATAGCTGTCACATGACCTTCAATGTGATGACTTTGTGATGTTTGTAGGCCAACATCTGCAACAGCTACTGGTGTCAAGGTGACTATCTATTCTTTTTCTCACTATGTTCCCCTAGACTTACTTGATTATCTGTTCTTCACCCAAGAGACATGCATTGTCAAAAGCGTCATGTCCATTACGTACCCCCTCAGATGCGGCAAGTGGGTTTCATGTGGGCTAGCATGTTTAAGCGTGGGTCGTATCACTCCCTGGCATGTTGGGATATATAGATGGAGAATAACATGATATTTGCTTTAGGTGTTTTATTGACTTGTACACCTAGTCAAAATTTTTTTAGCACAGCTAAGATGGCATATTGTGTGTTCATAGGAAGCCCTGACCATGAAGTGGTGTGGAGAAAAAAATCTATAAAAGGTCAACATGCAGAATTGCTCATTGCCGTCCTAGATTATCTTTGGTTGTTCTACTGAAATAAAAAATCTCCGTAAATAGATTAATTCAACATTGAACGAGCAAGACATATGGTTGGAAAAAGAGAGAAACAACATCCATTATTTTAGCAACATTAATACAAGTAATATTTCTGTAGTATTCAGAAGCAGCTTTTCAGGTAACAGACGGTATCTGGAATCAAACAGTTTAGTGTATTTTCCGCTCTGACAGGATTTGCACACCCACAACCTTTTACAGCATCTTGTACCTCCCACATTTGGCAAAGCTGAAAATAAATTCTCACTTTTGTGGTGCCATATGTCAGTCATAACATGAATTCGAGAGTAAGACGATCACCTGCTGTCTTTGGTTCGCACCCAAACCTTGAACGTGGAAGTGTGAAAGAGTGTTTACTGAGTCCAGGAAAAAAAGACAAGCATACATGTTCAGGTAAAACAGACTGTTGCTGAGAAACTGGAAAGGATAAAGATTAATCTTTTGTTGACAGTGTCTTTAGGAAAAAAGCAAACGGGCATATCCCACAAACAGTTTCTCAGCCACTAGCGATGCATTAAAGTGGAACCTACAGTGAGCTACTGAGAGGAAATGATGACTTGACTGATAAGTTGGTGGAGCTTGCAGACATCTGCTCAGTGAAGTACCTCGAGATGCAATGATTCTATCTAAACTCTTGGAAAAATCAGTCCAATGTGACAAACTGACAGCAAACTTTTCACTTTCTTAGTGTAGTCACAATTTGGTTTCAACTACATGTTGAAAAGGAGTAGAAAATGGCCTTCAGGCAAGGATGAGTCCTACATGCAAGGATGAGTCCTACATGCCAGAGGAAGAAAGACTGATCCCCACGATAAACGTTGCATGTTGGGTTCACGAGGGCAAAGTGGGGATTATGAGAGCTTTGGAGGGCCTGATGACTGTGCGATTTTCTGGTGTTTGGAAGGGCATGGACAGAGAATAAGTACAAGCTAAAATTGAGCTACTCTGCTATGATTGCATGCCAAGAAGTTGTCAATTAACAGCTAATAAAGTGCTGTGACAGCTGCTTTGGACATTTATGTTTAAGGACCACACATGAACAAAGTAAAATACACACACGTGTACGGACAGACACACACAACCACAACCTTGTACTGTATATCATTAAGGGGACTCCCATATGTTCTGAATATAAGCTAATTATAATTACTAAAGACTAACTCTTTAAATATTAAGATATCTGTCTTGTTCCAAAACCTATAGTGAGCTTCCTTCAAATGCAGAATACTTTGAACATGAAACCTCATACTGTAAGTGACTAATTTGAAACTCTCATAGGCAGCAATGTTGTTAGCATGTCGCTAAGCTAACAGCATTAAATTCAAACAAACAAAATAAACACAAAGGACAGGCAAATACATGCTAATACAGTACGTTGGATTAAACTGTTTATAATGACATTTTGTTGACATTTACAGTTTATAATGACACTTTTCCACCATCTTGGATGTTTTTTTTTCCTCCAAGAGCTTGTCTAAATGCATTATGGGATTCCCATCTCTGTAAAAGATACATTCTGCCTTAGAGAGGAAGGTCTTTTAGAAGGTAGCATAATTTTGCTGCCAAGCTTTTGGCCTTAATTTATGATGCTTTCTAGATAGGCATTCACTAGGCTTTGGAAAAATAGCTATTACTTAGTGTGTTCATCTAGTGAGTTTTTGCTATCCTTGAATTCCAATCTAAACTGGATAGCAAAAGCTGTTCAATACCACTCACATTTCTTCCCTCCACCTCACTTTACTTTCATCTACATGACCCCTTTCTCTCCTTCCGCAAGTGCTTTGCTTCTCAAATGATTTCCCATAACGGGTTTTATCACGAGTTTGAAAAACACCAAGTTCATTTGCACTTCCGCAGCCTGAGAAATCACCCTATTCAGATCATTATCTCGATCACTCATCACCCACAAGGCTGTGCGGCTCCCTTATTTGCATAAAGCAAAGTGCACTCCATTGTTTTCCATTTTGTCACATTATACATTTGCAGACTGATTTGCATGGCTGTTTGTTTGAGGGGATGTTGCTCTCGTTTCTGATAACCTTGATTTAATAGGGTTCCTTCACCATGAGATGGGTCTCGTGTCAGTGAATTTAAGACCTTAATCTGGTTATTTACTAGCATTAGCTATTTTATGAAAACAAATAGTGAGGAGTAATTCCAGCATCTGCAAAACTCTCCCAAACACAATGATCGCAAAGAATGTAATCAATCATTATCTTAATAGAAGGACTCTAGCTGATCTGTAATTTGACAGTCATTAAATCGAACAGCCCAATAAAGAATATTCAAACACTCTGTCAGCTTATGTTAGCATTTTACATGCTAATGTTGATCTTAGCTTGTACCCCCGTTCAGAATGACACAAATGATTCAGACAATGCAATCTTTCTAGTGATTCAGGGTAAATTCTCCATCAGGATATATGCCAGACAAAAGATTACTTTATTATCTTACAGGGATAGTTCACCCAAAAATGAAAATTGTCATCATTTATTTCATCACCCTTATGTCATTCCAAACCTGAATGACTTTTATTTTGTGGAACAAAAAGTTAAATGCTGCTCATTCTTAAATATAAGAATGAACCATTTTTTGTCCATACAGTAAAAGTACATTTTCATTTGTGGGTGAGCAATCTCTTTAAATGTAAAGTGTTTAATTAAAAAAAACAACAAAAAAAACTAACAAATAGAATAGGTAATAAATAACTATTTCAAACAAGATTCCCAAACATTCCCCTGCCACTGTTCAGACAAACATATTCTTGCCTCAAACTCATTGGTTGAACCAATGTTGCTATGTCAGGCTGGTTAGGATTCTTTATTAAAAGCATCTTAGATTCACAGTGTTTAAACTTTGAGAGAATAAACATTTACAGTTATCTTTTCATATTAACCTGCAATAAGAAAAAGTATTTTAACATTGAAAAAAATTCAGCTTCAAATTTTAAAGATTATGGGTTACAACCAATGAAATCTGCTTTCCTCCATTCCATGTCCCTCATTGTCAGCATATTTGAAAAACCACATCCTATAAGTGAGGATTATGCATTCATTCTCTTTATTAACAGCTCACACCAAATGTCATATCACCTGTATTAGGCTCAGGTTTATTAGCATCAGCCACATAGCACTACAAAAACAATATGTTTTCCAAATAAAGAGCTGCAGATAATAAAAGAGTATGATGAAATGAGACCGATAGAGAAACAGAAAAAAAAACAAAGTATGTCCTGGACATTTATGAACAACAAAAGCGTGGTGTACTTAGTCCCGTAATGGATCTGTACTACTGTTCGTCCTGCACTCTGCCCATATGTAAAGAATCTTACCTTGGCCTTTACCTTGCTCATGAAACACACCTCTACATTTGCCTAAAAGGCATCAAGTTCAGGTGAATGAGAAACTGGTAGAATAACTGGGTCAAGCATTTCGATTAAATTCAAAACAGCATATTACTCCTACATAAAGCTTGAAAAATCAGTTTTGAATGTTTCAGATAAGATCCAATGCAAGTTGCAAGCACATTAACATGGCCACAGGATTTCTCGCACATCATTCATGTTATTCAAGAGGAACAGGACAGTCCTCTGCCACACTGTGGCCTTCAATAGCAAAATCACATACTGCAAGTTTCTGAAATAAATTCTTCTGGCCTTGCTTGTGTGGTGATGAATAAAGATTATATTCCACTAGATGGAAATGTCATACTACAAGTGGCCTTTTGTCACTCACAACAACTTAAAAACATAATTCCGGATACAGTCTGGATATCTGAATGGTCCATGAAATTCTAAAGGTTTGGAAATTACTTCAGTGCCAGAACCTACAAATACTGTAAGACAGAAAAAGAAGACTTATTTCCAGTGCAGTTACAATAAGATTCACAATTGTTTGTTCCAAAGAAGAACCCAAATGGTTCCCGGAAAACTGAAATCAGCATAAAAAGTATAAAAGGAAGATGGAATAATCCTGAAGGCTCTTGTCTGGAAATGAGCTCATGTCTGAGACTGAGGTTGGGAGGGGGAATAAGGACTCTCTTCTTCAATTGTACTAAGCGCAAGTGTACAACTCTGCTAAGGGAAAAGGGACCAGGCAGTTGGACATGGACCTGCTGATCTGTAGGAATGTGTGATTTAAAGGTGCCCTAGATTCAAAAATTGAATTTACCTCGGCATAGTTAAATAACAAGAGTTCAGTACATGGAAAAGACATACAGTGAGTCTCAAACTCCATTGTTTCCTCTTTCTTATATAAATCTCATTTGTTTAAAAGACCTCCGAAGAACAGGCGAATCTCAACATAACACCGACTGTTACGTAACAGTCGGGGTGTACGCCCCCAATATTTGCATATGCCAGCTCATGTTCCCAACATTATGAAAGGCATTAGACAAGGGCAGAACGTCTGGATGTGCACAACTGAATCAACAGACTAGGTAAGCAAGCAAGGACAATAGCAAAAAATGGCAGATGGAGCAATAATAACTGACATGATTCATGATAACATGATATTTTTAGGGATATTTGTAAATTGTCCTTCTAAATGTTTCGTTAGTATGTTGCTAATGTACTGTTAAATGTGGTTAAAGTTACCATCGTTTCTTACTGTATTCTCGGAGACAAGAGCCGTCGCTATTTTCATTTTTAAACACTTGCAGTCTGTATAATGCATAAACACAACTTCATTCTTTATAAATCTCTCCAACAGTGTAGCATTAGCCGTTAGCCACGGAGCATAGCCTCAAACTCATTCAGAATCAATGTAAACATCAAAATAAACACTGTACTTATGCGATTAGACATGCTGCATGACGAACACTTTGTAAAGATCCATTTTGAGGGTTATATTAGCTGTTTGAACTTTTTTTATGTTGTTTAAGGCAAGCGCGAGCTCTTGGGGCGTGGAGCACGAGATTTAAAGGGCCACACACCCTGAATCGGCTCATTTCTAATTATGCCCCAAAATAGGAAGTAAAAAAAAAAAATCTATGAGGTATTTTGAGCTGAAACTTCACAGACACATTCAGGGGACACCTTAGACTTATATTACATCTTTTTAAAAAAAATTCTAGGGCACCTTTAAGGCTTCCAGTTAAAGTCAGTTCCACCTTCAAGCCTTGATGATATTCTGGTCCCTAAATATGGCTCGGGTCAAAGCTTCAGTGTTAGTCTAAGGCAGGGGTATGCAATCCTGCTCTTGGATGGCCACTGTCCTGAAGAGTTCAGCTCCAACCCTAATGAATCACATCTGAAACACCTAATAAATTGCTCCGTCCGAATTCAAATACTTCTCTACTATATAGTATGCGAAAAACAGTACACCAAATGAGTAGTAGGTCAGAATGCATATTATGAGAAAATTACCCGGGTGACCTACTACTTCCGAAAAAAATCATTCGATGGACACTTTACTAACCCATGAGGCCACAGGAGAGGAATTTTGAATGGCAGTGCAATTGACTCATATAACATGGTGGTTGTAGTACATCCGAATGTAATTCATACTACCCATATTCATAATGTATACATCATATATAGATCAACTAAATTCATATTCAAATGCAGTACCTACTCAGACAGTATGCGACTTTGGATCCACTGAAGGACTAGAAACGTCTACACAGGTTTGTTAAAGCTGGTTAGAGCTAAACTATGAATGATGTTGGCACACCATGAGCAGGATTGGACACCCCTGATCAAAGGGAATTATTCCACCATTCTCATTAACCAGTGCACCTCTCCTCATAAAAAAACTCCAAATTTTAGGTAATATTTATGCCTGTAGTTTCTCACCAAACACCAACCCTTTATGAGTAATGGTAAGCCCGATGCTTAATTGCCTTGGTTGCTGTTCTCTTTGGTGATTCTTCCAATCCCCTGAAATTCAGCTTCTTGTCAGTGGACAGTATCTGTGTTCAAGGCAAAGCAAGTAAGAGCAAGACAGTTGTCTTTGTGTCTATCAAAGTCTATTTAACAGAAGGATGTGTGTGTTTGCTACTATATTAGAACAACACCCACTATTAGATCTGCTGTGAAACTGTTTATGTGTTTACGAATAAGGAGACAGACAGCAGAAAGGAGTTTGAAACAATACTCTGTAGCCTGTCAAAAATACTCAAGCCTTTCGATGATGTTCTCCAAACAAAAGATTTCCTAGCACAAGTCGCTTCATGAGGAACTGAGGTTCTCTCTGACAGTCTGCAAACATAAAATCACACTCGGGTACANAAAAAAAAAAAAAGGCCTTCTGATCATTATGAGTAAGTCACAACCCAGCTGAAAAGATCAGTGTAGACTGGCATGACTTTCCATTGAGGGTTAGTGTTGGTCTAGCTAGTTCTGTCAAAGGTTGTCGAACATCAACATCAAAAACAACATTTGCTGAATTTTATTTTAGCAGAGAGATATCTAGAGCCTCTAAACTGTCCAAGACTAATGCATTTTCATGATTTATTTTTTTTTATTTATTTTATTTTTTTTAAAGGCCCAACAGATATCTGTAGTTCTTTAAAAATTCCTGTTGAACTTCCGACCACCATCAGTGTACCTCAGATCTGCACTTCCAGTCAAAGTCTTCAGGCTAATTACGGTTGAGTTCGGAGGCTTTGCGGAATGAAAAACTGCCCTGTTCTGTAAACAGTCGTCAATTTGGACAATTTAGCTTGCATGGAGTGTGCATGTTTCCTGCTTTCAGACAGCACACACATTTTCTGGGACAACACATACATTTTCTGCACCATTTCAGCAGAGAAGCCAGTTAGTCAGTGGTGGGAAACAGAATAACAAAATCCCATTTGTTAGCAACACACAACACCCAACTAAAAAGGGAAGCTTCTTTTCAGTACAGTGCCCTCAAAACTGAACTTGGACTAAAACTCTCCTAAAACAAAACTTTGACAGTATTAAATTATGTCTAGCCAAAATGGTTATAAGTTGAAGACAACCAACTCATAGGATCATTAACATGGGAAATTAGCTGCTCAGTAAAATCATGCTGTTCTTGTTTTAATAGTCCAGTGGAGAACATTTACACAAGATAAAGTCCTATCGCTGACCTGCTAATCTCTCTGTTGATGTGCTCTGCCAGTCAGCAGGGTTATATTCTTAAACAATATTATAAATTCCCAACACGTTAATTGTTAGGCTTATTACAGTAATCTTCCTAAAGATGAGGGGAGGGTGAAAAAAAAAGGGCAGAATCGGAGCAAAGAGAGAGATAATTGGTGTTTCCAAGAGAGACTGAAAAATGTAGAGAGGTCTTGACCCTCCAGTCCCTCAGGAAAAGATGGTTTTGGCTATGTTCAGAATAGCATGCTAATATGCTAATATTACTAATTCTGCAGTATATAGATTGTGTACTGTGAACATTATACAAATAGTATGCAGTATACAACATATATTCTCCAGTAAGTAGTAAACTAGTATTAGATTCTGAGCGTATGCATTATTCTGGTTCATTTATTAAACAATTAGACAAATTATGAAGGCTGATAATGAGGTTTGCCATTAATGTTAAACAGTATGCTACTTCAGTACATATGAACATGTTATTTAATGGGTGAAATTAATACTCTCTGGGAAAGTTCATAGTTTATGGCTTCCTTCAGACAACTTTCCATACAGAGTGCAGAGGCCTTATGTGACCAGATAATTACAAACCCGATTCCAAAAAAGTTGGGACACTGTACAAATTGTGAATAAAAACAGAATGCAATGATGTGGAAGTTTCAAATTTCAATATTTTATTCAGAATACAACATAGATGACATATCAAATGTTCAAACTGAGAAAATGTATAATTTTAAGGGAAAAATAAGTTGATTTTAAATTTCATGGCATCAACACATCTCAAAAATCACTGTGTGGCATCCCCTCTTCTTTTTATAACAGTCTGCAAACGTCTGGGGACTGAGGAGACAAGTTGCTCAAGTTTAGGAATAGGAATGTTGTCCCATTCTTGTCTAATACAGGCTTCTAGTTGCTCAACTGTCTTAGGTCTTCTTTGTCGCATCTTCCTCTTTATGATGCGCCAAATGTTTTCTATGGGTGAAAGATCTGGACTGCAGGCTGGCCATTTCAGTACCCGGATCCTTCTTCTACGCAGCCATGATGTTGTAATTGATGCAGTATGTGGTCTGGCATTGTCATGTTGGAAAATGCAAGGTCTTCCCTGAAAGAGACGATGGGAGCATATGTTGTTCTAGAACTTGGATATACCTTTCAGCATTGATGGTGCCTTTCCAGATGTGTAAGCTGCCCATGCCACACGCACTCATGCAACCCCATACCATCAGAGATACAGGCTTCTGAACTGAGCGCTGATAACAACTTGGGTTGTCCTTGTCCTCTTTAGTCTGGATGACATGGCATCCCAGTTTTCCAAAAAGAACTTCAAATTTTGATTCGTCTGACCACAGAACAGTTTTCCACTTTGCCACAGTCCATTTTAAATGAGCCTTGGCCCAGAGAAAACAGCTGCGCTTCTGGATCATGTTTAGATATGGCTTCTTTTTTGACCTATAGAGTTTTGGCCAGCAACGGCGAATGGCACGGTGGATTGTGTTCACCGAAAAGGTTTTCTGGAAGTATTCCTGAGCCCATGTTGTGATTTCCATTACAGTAGCATTCCTGTATGTGATGCAGTGCCGTCTAAGGGCCCGAAGATCACGGGCATCCAGTATGGTTTTCCGGCCTTGACCCTTACGCACAGAGATTGTTCCAGATTCTCTAATTCTTTGGATGATATTATGCACTGTAGATGATGATAACTTCAAACTCTTTGCAATTTTTCTCTGAGAAACTCCTTTCTGATATTGCTCCACTATTTTTCACCACAGCATTGGGGGAATTGGTGATCCTCTGCCCATCTTGACTTCTGAGAGACACTGCCACTCTGAGAGGCTCTTTTTATACCCAATCATTTTGCCAACTGACCTAATAAGTTGCAAATTGGTCCTCCAGCTGTTCCTTATATGTACATTTAAGTTTTCCGGCCTCTTATTGCTACCTGTCCCAATTTTTTTGGAATGTGTAGCTCTCATGAAATCCAAAATGAGCCAATATTTGGCATGACATTTCAAAATGTCTCACTTTCAACATTTGATATGTTATCTATATTCTATTGTGAATAAAATATAAGTTTATGAGATTTGTAAATTATTGCATTCCTTTTTTATTCACAATTTGTACAGTGTCCCAACTTTTTTGGAATCGGGTTTGTAAATTCCAAGTCCCAAAAACAGAAATTTCTCATTATTTGGGGTCAAAGCTCAAATGACCTAACTTGGCAAGTTATTATTGTCATCTAGCCTCTCAGGAGAGACTATCATCCAGTCCTGCTCTTTGCTCTTTGACAAAGTCCCAATGTACAAATACTCAAAGTCTAAATCTTATATGAGGGGATAATCATTCAAAAGCTCATATAAATGAAAAATAAACATCATATTACATTTGTTTTTGTTCTACGTGTAATTTCAAGAGAAATCATTGGCAAGTGGACATCAAATCCCTCGATTAATTGTGTTTGGCAAATCTTGCACAAGCAAAAGCAGTTAAAAGAACAAAATACAAAGATACACTACAAATGTCACTGGATAACAACCAACCAGAACAGGGCACGTCACCATGGAGACATAAAAGAAAAAGTGAGCCCTAAATAGCCACACACACATTTCACATAAGTATCTTCTCAGCACTCTCTCTGCTAGAGGTCGATTCTCTGACCGTTTATCTCGCTGATAGGCCTTATTAATCTTTCAGGAATTTATCTGGCACACACTTATAGCAGTCCACACACCTAAACACAAACTCCGCAAAGCATGCCAACATGACCAGATTTAGAGTAACAAAGATGCTTTCTGTACGATGTGGGTGTGCTGTGAATATTGTATTCTAATTCCATCTAATGCCAGAGTCATTTGAGGAATTAAAACAGTCCTGTAGGAAAGGCCGCAACAGGAAATGGATCTGAACTGTTCATGCCAGCAGCTCCTAAAAGTATCTCATCTGATATAGAGTTATAGAGATTTCCTGAGACTATATAAAGACAGTTTGCTTTTGTGTGTGCGTCAGTGTGCTCATGTTGGCTCACGCAGCTCTGCATATCTGACTCATTTGGTCAGACTGGCAGCTAATCTGTATAAGCATTCTGAGCTCATCTGTTTTGACCATGGTAAACAGATAAATATTTAATTGGCTTGTTCGCTAACATGGGCCAGACTTGATAGGTAGCCATATGAATATATATATATATATATGCAGTGCTCAGTGTAAATGAGCACACCCCCTTTGAAAAGTAACGTTTTAAACAATATCTCAATGAATACAAAAACAATTTCCAAAATGTTGACAAGACTAAGTTTAATATAACATCTGTTAAACTTATAACTGTTACATGTACTGTGTCCTGTGACCTAGTTTTTCCCCAGTCTGTCTTATTAGTTCATTTGATCCACCTGTGTCTCGTTTATCATCCCATCACCTTGTTTAGTTCCTTTGTTAGTCACATGTATTTATACCCGGTGTTTGCCTTCACTCATCGTCCGTTCTCGTTTATGTTTAGGTGTGTATGTGCTTTCGCTACTTTATTATTAAAAACCCATCTTGTGGATCTCCGAGTACGCCTCATCTCTCCAACATACACCAGCACGTAACAATAACATGAAAGTAAGGTTAATAATATAACTTAGATTACACATTTTTCAGTTTTACTCAAATTAAGGTGATGCAAAAATGAGTACACCCCACAACAAAAACTACTACATCTCGTACTTTGTATGGCCTCCATTATTTTTAATGACAGCACCAAGTCTTCTAGGCATGGAATGAACAAGTTGGTGATATTTTGCAACATCTATCTTTTTCTATTCTTCAAGAATGACCTCTTTTAGAGACTGGATGCTGGATGGAGAGTGATGCTCATCTTGTCTCTTCAGAATTCCCCATAGGTGTTCGATTGGGTTCAGATCAGGAGACACTGAATCACTTTCACCCTGTTCTTCTTCAGAAATCCAGCAGTGGCCTTAGATGTGTGTTTAGGATCATTGTAATGTTGGAAAAGTGCACGACGACCAAGGGCTGGGAGTGATGGTAGCATCTTCTCTTTCAGTATAGAGCAGTACATCTGTGAATTCATAATGCCATCAATGAAATGCAGCTCCCCGACACCAGCAGCACTCATGCAGCCCCACATAAGGACACCATGTTTCACTATAGGCACCATGCATTTTTCTTTGTATTCCTCACCTTTGCGACACCATACAGTT
This sequence comes from Anabarilius grahami, assembly GCA_003731715.1. Taxonomy (NCBI): domain Eukaryota; kingdom Metazoa; phylum Chordata; class Actinopteri; order Cypriniformes; family Xenocyprididae; genus Anabarilius; species Anabarilius grahami. The sequence continues at coordinate 10,211,266 of RJVU01053127.1, read as the reverse complement.
TTGAAACCATCAGTTCCCAAAACATTTGTCTTGGTCTCATCACTCCAGAGTATAGAGTCCCAGTAGTCTTCATCTTTGACAGCATGGGTCCTGGCAAACTCTATGTGGGCTTTTTTGTGCCTGGGCTTTAGGAGAGGCTTCTTTTGTGGACAGCACCCATGCATGTCATTCCTCTGCAGTGTACGCCGTATTGTGTCACGGGAAAACGTCACCTCAGTTTGGTTTTCTACTTCTTTAGATAACTGCAGTGAACTTGCATGCCGATTTTCTTCAGCCCTTCTCATCAGAAGACGCTCCTGTCGAGGTCTTAACTTCCGTGGATGACCTGGACGTCTCTGTGAGATGGTTGCAGTTCCATCTTTTTTACATTTTTGTACCACTTTTGCTACAGTATTCTGACTGATATGTAAAGCTTTGCTGAACTTCTTGTAGCCTTCACCTTTCTGGTGTAAAGAAATAATTTTCTTTCTCTGGTCTTGTGACATTTCTCTTCCATGTGGTGACATTTCTCTTCCATGTGGTGCCATTGCTGACAGCTTGAAACGGGAAGGGGTTTTAACACCGTTTTATAGTCAACTCTCTGCTGGACACCTGTGTAATGAATAAATAGACTCACCTGTGGTTGAATTCTTGTTAAATTAGACATTTGTAGTCTAAAATTTAGATTTGCTCCAGAGACTTTCAGTGGGTTGTAGTCATTTTTGCATCACCCTAATTTGAGTAAAACTGAAAATTGTTATATAAAACTTAGTCTTGTCAACATTTTGGAAATAGTTTTTGTGTTCATTGAGATATTGTTTAAAATGTTACTTTTTAAAGGGGGTGTACTCATTTGCGCTGAGCACTGTATATAGTTCTGGGTCTCATTAAGTCTGGCTCTTGACTCTTCCTACTTTCCTTTGCTTCTGTTTTTTCCTACCTTACTTAATCCTTCCCACACTTTTCCTTTTGTTTTGAGCTATGTTTTAGCTCAAAATACCCCATAGATAATTTTTATAGCATGTTAAAATTGCCACTGTTTGGGGGTGAGCAGAAATGCGGCATTTTTGTGTGTGTCCCTTTAAATACAAATGAGAAGAAGAGGGTGGAGCTTCAAGAGCTCATGCTCCAGCATACTGACAACAACAAAACAGGACAACATCATGCTGAAAATGTCAGAAACTGTCAGTAGCGTTGTTCTGTTCAAACCAAAGTCGGACTATGATGCCAACAGAGCCAGAGAATAGATAGATCAGGTACATTTTAGTTTAATTACGGTCATAACTTATGTTTTCATCTTGCTTTTATCCGCTATTTGTACAGGCCTGTTGCAGATGACCCGTCCGAATGATGGCCAAAACTTCACTGATAAATTTATTGAATTAAGTTTATTGTACAAAAGATTCACACAAAAGATTAAGCATCTGTTTTCACTCCAGAAAATCATAGTAAGAGCTGAATAAAACACTGAATAAACTGAATAAAATGTGCATTGAAGTCTTAACCATAAACTCTCTCTCCCTTGCAATATCATCAAAATACACAGTGAATTACACAAAAACACTCGTTACAACTAAAAGTAAACAAATCTATGCATACCTTGTGCCTTTTCGGGGGGTGCCTAATAAACTGGTAAACTTTATGTGTGTAAAACAACTCTGATGAACTGTAATAAAGTGTGTGCGCTCCCTTTCATTACTGCCGTAACCAGTATAACTCCGGAGACTATAAGCAGGATCACAGAATGTTTGTACTGATCCATCCATGATAAAAAAATTTTAGCAAAACCTGTGTTTTGTATTGTCCCTTTGTACAAAGCAGTCTGGTGTAAAACGATGCATGCAGACATAAATGAATTTACGTATATGGGGATGCATTCCCTTCAAAAATAAAACTAATCCACTGCGTCTTCAGTGGCTCTGATGTCGGGAGTACATAAAGACTGTTATGTTCACTCTTACATCCAACAACAACACTTAAGTTGCTTACGAGACATTCTTGTCGCTACAGCTGCGGAGAGTGTACAATTCGCTCAGGGCGGGGTCAATGCTAATACAGAGTCCATCAGCAGTCGTGGGCGGGACCTAGGCATTTTCACAAAATGTAGAATCTGCAAACGGCTTGTTCTGAGACACTGCTTATGATTTATGGGGATTTAAAAAAAAGGAGTGGGCGGATTTGTATCATTATAGGGTGGTTTTGTGGACACACTGCCAACACACATTTAAGTTCAAACACCATGTAAAAGTGAATTCTGCATAATAGGTCCCCTTTAATTTTATAAAGTTTTTCTGCCTTTCCTTTTCACACTTCCTTCTCTTTTTTTCCCTTGACCTCCCTGGTTTCCGTCCTCCCTTTGTTTTTCTTGTCTTCTTGACTATACCCCCGTAGCTTGTTCCTTCTCTTCTATCCAAGTTTCCCTCCTAAACTAAATACTTCATTGCTAATTTACCATTCCTTCCATACCATCCTGTCTTTGTATCTTGTTCCGTCCCTTCCCTACTTTCATTTCCTTATTAATTCTTCCTCTTCAATGTTCCTCCATGTTTTTTTCCTGCCTTTCTCTCTTTTCTTTTCCCCCCTTTCCCTTCCTTTTCTTCTCTTCAAACACTTTCTTCATCTAATAGGTCTAGAATGTCTTCTGGTTGTCCTCTGTAATCACTACATATTTAATGAGCAATTTTGCATAAGTAAGAGCCCCAAATAATTATGTCATGCATATTACATGAGTAGCTTTCTCATAACACGATAAGATCAAGAAGAGATAATATTATATAAACAACATAATTAATAAACAGTCATGAAAAGGAAGTGTTACATTCACCCTGTAGGAGTTTTTTTTCTTTTTCCCTCTTTTTTTAAAATCTATGAGTAGCAAAAAGGAAAACATGGTTGCAGCACTCAATGGTCTTCATTTTGCCTGATTTAAAATATTTCCCTGAAGTTCTAAGTATATTTTAATTTTCTGCTATTTTTCAGCTTCTTAAAGCTAAGCTAAACTAAAAGGAATTTTGAATTGCAATGACTAAAAGCTCAATGCTCTCATCACGTTGTCTCTCTCAAGTGGACCCAGCAAGATACTCCTGGATATGAAGTAGAGGTGTGCTAATATACCGGTATTGGCAATAACTGTATTATTGCAAATGAATAGTACAAATTATCCAGCCCAATGTACAGTAGGTGTCGGTATTGCATCTCAACGCTGGTTGCCATCTGTCATAAAACACAAGCAGTCACAGTGCGCAGCTGTCGCGTAAAAACATGTCACCGGATATGACAGACGTGACTCACTACCCACACTCCAAGAAAGTTTGCTTGCCAGTGTGGATTTATTTATTTTTTTATTCCGTAAAAAAGACTCATTAATCAGCCCAGTCTGCAGAACTTGCCGATCAACAGTGAGTGCAAAAGGGGGCAAAACCACCAACATCTTCACCCACCTCCACCTCCGTTATCTTGGAGATTTGGCCACTGTATGAGTTGACATTATTTTGCTAATCCTGAAATGTGAAATGATATATTAACCTGTTAACTGCTGATGCCTTTCTGTGTTTTATTATATTTACATCCCACAGGGCTTTTAGTCCAAAAGTGTGCTCATTCAGATAAAAACTTATGTTTACTTCACATATCTTTAGAGAGCAGCATGTTTTTTTCTATTTTTAAACGAAGATAGAGACATTTTGACTGATTAAAAAAAGAATCACCATTGCGACAGTATTGGCTTATTTGTGTTTTTCAAGTTTTATAGCATTTCAAGAAGTTGAAAAAGACAAACAAAGAGGTAGGAATTGTGTTTGTACCTAATGGCTCCGTTGATCTTCCATTTCCCTGGTTTCTTCACATGCTTCCTCACTTCCCTCAATATTCTTTCTTTAGTGCTGTATAGTTCACTTACATGCTTTCTGATTTCATTTACTCAGTTCACTTTTAATATTTTCAATAATGCATAATGCAAAATTCAGTATCTTACAGATGAATGTACTTTTTACAAACACTCAGAAGCAACAGTTCCAGGAGATGTGTAGCTGTTTTACATTCATTATTTAATAAATTTAGCTGAAATAACAAGAATGTGATCTAATGAGACTAAGGCATCACACAAAGCCTGAACTCACAAATATCTGTAACTGTATTTCGTTTGAACGTCAAACTACGACCTAGTATGTATCACTGTATAATAACATTTAACATTATGTAATGCAGACCATTACTTCTGTATACACATCAATATGCTAACCACAGTCTCCTGCATTGTGACGTCATGCTCATTTCATCTATTGTAGTTGAAATACTTGATTTCTTCTGCAAATAGAATGACGGGCCAGCAATTCAGGGAGCTAGTACTTTCTAATTATATTTAAATTCATCAATAGCATTTGGTTTAATTCTGACAGGTGCATTCATAGACATTTATTGCAGGAAAACTCTTGTGGGAACCACATGCTGCACAAATGGGCTCTTAGAGATAATTGGAGCATTATGAGCTGAAATTTGAGATAGAGAATAGAAAAGAGAGGGTTTTTTTGTTTAGTGAGCATGGTTGAGCTTTAAAATGGAACAAAAAAATTTAATTAATGAGAAGAATTCAGATCGATCATGCCCATTAGCAGTTCTCACGAAGAAGAGTTTGAAAGTATTGCATACTTTAGTTTACCACAAAGAGTTCAAAGTAAATTTACTGAAGCCTTTGCTCTGGAATAAACTCTTATCCATTCAAAAGTTTTAGTGTTTTATTATAGATAAATATAGCTATAAATAATGCTACAGCAATGAGAAAACATCAAACAGAAGGTTGGTCACTTAGCATAACTTCAGCACAATGAGAACATATGAAATCTTCCACAGTATGAAAGTTCATGCACTTCCTTCAGTAGTAAGATGAAATGATTTATCTTGAACTCTGTCAATTTAATAATAAATTAAAAAGGAATTTATACCTGTATGATATTACACTGTAGCCACATTGGACCAGCGGTTTGAAAAATGGATGAATGGATGATTCGGTTGCGGGCACCATCTTCTGGTCAGACGACGGAATTTATTTGACACATGAAAGTCACAGTGCATTATGGGTATTCTCTTGCAGTTGAGTGTACATCAGTTATACACTCGCTATTGCGGTGCATTGTGGGAATGAGTGCACTCAAGAACGTTCACTATGGTTTCGGACACCACTACAAATGGTTGTCCCCTCAAATAGTGCCCTATTTTAGGGTATAGGGGCGATTTCGGACACAGCCCTTGATTAGCTAGATCAGGAATGTTTAATTAGGTTTGGAGCTAAATTCTGCAGAGCAGTGGCCCTCCAGGAACAAAGTTTGAGACCATTGCCCTAGGGCAGGGTTGGGCAGCTTCGGTCCTGGAGGGCCACAGCCTTGCAGAGTTTAGCTCCAACTCCAATTAAACACACCTGAACAATCTAATAAATGTCTTTAGGATTACTAAGGCTCCAGGCAGGTGAGTTTTTGTCAGGGTAGGAGCTAAACTCTGAAGGACAGTGGCCCTCCAGGACTAAAGTTGCCCATCCCTGCCCTAGTGTATGCATACCTCCAGTTGGGAATCACTGACCTAGGGTGTTCGAAAAGCCCACCACCAAGTCTACATGAAATTCTGGAGTATAAATTCTGATTTTATAGGCTAAGTCCCAATGTGGTGTCATTTTTTCTTCGATAGAGGTTTAATTGCTAGAAAAAGTTACAATACACCTGTGCTCAACAAGCCTCACGATTTGAGGTATCATTCATATTTGTAGTACAAACGGTCTGGGATGAGTTACATGCCAAAGTTTAATACACTATTAGCAATAGTATTAGTGATGCTTGCCTTAGCAAGCACTGCCTATGACTCATTTCCCTAAAATATATCACATACATAATTCAAGTTTGAGGCTTCAGTATGTGTGTGTGCTCATTTATGGCATAGTCTCTGTAGTGTCCTATTCCAACAGGGACCTGAGAAAAAGCTGTATTCTTTGTTTTCTACTTGGCAGTCATACAAGAATGTGAAATCAATTCCTCCATGAGCAATGCTTTTTGTACGACTTTTTTTCCCCAGACATGACCTCTGCTGCCCTCTTTCTCGCTCTCTGGTGGCTTGTGTTGTGCCCGGTCCCTGCTCGGTTTATTGTGTTGTGACAGCCGGTGTCTTACTCTGTAAGCCAGAACTGCTCTGTCTGTGTGCATGAATATTTGTGTATTTGTGTGTTGGCTGATATCCCGGCTAGTTTGTGCATTTCATGCTGGTTAGCTATGCAGACCCCCTGCCTCTCTATGGCTCATCTTATACCATTATACATTAAGCAGCACATTCAAATTTATAATTAATTAGAAGTCTAGCATTTATCCAAAGTCACTTTAAGGCAAGTCAGAGACTCAGCAGCCATCTTGTAAACACCTCCAAGAAACTATTTTCTGTGTAGGCAATAGGCATGTACAGCTCTTATCTACTTGAACAATGAAATAATTAAATCCCCTTATTTTAAGGTAAAGTTTCAATAACATTTAAAAAAAGCAATGAAATCTGACAAAAACTGTGACAATTTTAGCTCAAATAACACTTTTGGGCCATCAAATCCCCTTATCCTGTTTCTGTTTTATTAAAGTGATTTACAGTACACATACTACAGAGACAGTCACCCTGGAATAACCTAGGGTTAAGTGTGTGTTCCTGTTGAGCACACCACGTTAATAGGTTTGATTCCCAGGGAACACGAAAACTGATAAAAATGCATTGTAATGCATAAAGGTACAATGGATAAATGCTTCTGTGAAATGCATAAATGCAAGTGCCGTGCTCAAGGCAAAATCAAAAACACTTGTCCCCATGTACTCTCTCCACATAGTGCTTGTAGGCATATCATATTTAACAGGTATCTTCTTGGGTCTTGTTCTCCCTCCCAAGCAACTTCTTATATTGGAGATGTATAGCTTAATCCCAGTTTAATCCCTTTATACATTCTCCAGTCCTAAACTAATGCGCCCAGCGGGGTCCCCTCAGTGTGCGGTCCAAGTGGGCAGAAGTTAGATGCCACTATCTCTGTACTTAAGAGCATTACCACTGCCTTGATTTAATTTATCCCTCCCCTTTCCCGCCCCACAATCTCCCTCTTGGGCTCTTACAGTCTGTGTATGCTCTATCCCTCTGTCTGTTTCCTTTTATATGCACAGCATTACAATATCAGGAACGTTCAGCTGAAAAGCCATGTTGGCAGACTCACAAAACATCACTCTAGAAGCCACAGGACCATCAGGATACAGGAGTAAAACAACTGTTGCTCTAGAAACCAAAAGACAAAACAGCAAACATGCGGAGCCAGTAGGAGTAATACAGTACCACAAGTTTCACAAGTGTGCATGTGAATGTTTTATGCAATCATTGTAGAAAATATAAGGACCATCGGAAGCAGGAGCAAAGAAGCTCTTAATCTAGAAAATACAAGACAAGCACAATCAAGGGTAGAACCTTGTATTGTAGACAATACAAAACCATCAACAATCAGGAATAGAAGAACCATCAATCTAGACCAGGGGTGAGACCCTTGAGTTTTCGCGTGTAAAGCCAATCCGTATATTTTGTGAAACAATGGCTGCGTCCGAAAACTGGAAAATGCTGCCTTCTGAGGACACATTTCAAGGTAGGAAGGCATGAAGGCACGTCCGAATCCAATGTTAGCTTCACTTCCTGTCTCATGAGATACCTTCCTCTGATCGATTTTTGAAAGAAGCATAGATGTATCCTTAGCTGCCTTTGATATCCCACAATCCTTTGCTTTCCATTCTGTGACAGTTGAGCTAGAAAAATAAAGATGGCGTCCGAAAGTTGCGTTTGCTGCTCAGTTTATGTATAAATGTACGATTTTGACCAACATATTTTAATTTTGATATAATTTCTATCGAGAAATTACTACTGTAGTAATTAATTATTTGTTTAGTTCTCACCAAAGCTCGCGCTATTTTGCTGTAGATCATTAAACTGTTACGCTGCCTCAGAAGTCTGTCCGAAATCAGTTTCGTGAGGTGCCTTCATGCACAAATGCTGCCGTACAAGTCATTTTCTTATAAGGCAGCGAGGCAGCAAGACAGCTACCTAGGTTTTCGGACGCAGCCAATGTCATTGCAAGGTTTATGCGCATGCTCCAAGTCTTCTTCTCTGTTTTTTAGTGTATCTCTGTGGCAGACTTACAGCGCCACATACTGGTCTGGCATGTATACTACATCATTTTGAGTCGGTTTTCAGTGGTTTCGTTTGTACGCAGGTTTTTCTTGAGACGACGCAGTGTTTACTGTTGAACGAGGGAAAAAAAGATTGGATAGGGAAAGCTCTGGCTTCATGTGGATGTGGCCTGAGTTTGCCCACTCCTTTTCTAGACACTAAGACCATTAGAATCAGAAATAGACAAATATTTAATTTAGAACATTAGCAGACACCTTTATAAAAATCAACATACAAATGAGGAACATCACAAGCCATAAGATTGTACAAGACTGATTCACCTGATCCTGAGGGTCTTGTAGTTTCAAGACCATCGGACTAAGGACCACAAAGAACCATCACTCTGGAAACTATAAGACCATTAGAATCATAAGAACCACTAATCAATAGAGTATTAGACAAAGAAGAAGCTTCCAATTAGAAACCATTAAACTAAAAGTATCTGGAGTAGAAGAACCATAAGTGTAGGCACTACAATCAGAATCAGGGGTAGATGATCTTTAATCAAGAATATTTCCATGAATTCATTTAGATGCTTTTATACTAAATAACTTACAAATAAAGAACATCACAATCAATAACTAGAAAGTTTAAGATTCTTCTGATTCTGAGGGTCTTGTAGATTCAAGACCCTCACACACCATCAGAAGAACCAAATCAATACAGACACTATAAGACCATTAGAACCAATTAATCTAGACTAGGGGTGTCCAATCCTGCTCCTGGAGGATCTCTGTCTTGCAGACTTTAGGCTCGTTTGAGATGAACAAATTCTGCGCAGAACCGATCATCGGTGATCACCGCAAGATGCATGCCGGTTAGAAATGTGTCCGAGGGTGGGCCGCCTTGCTCTGATGTCATGCCGACGTGGGTCAAAAAAGTCTCGCAACAGCGAGACGGCCTCATCGGATTCTGCAGTCGGGCGCAGTTGCTCTCCACCGACTGCGCTGACCAAAAGCACGATGGGAAACGACTTGATGACGACACAGCTGAATGCTTATTGGTTTAAACAACCGTGATGTATCAATCTCTTTTTAAAATGTTTGATTTTAAAACTCTAATATCATGTTTTTATGTGTAAAAGTAATGTGCGAATATTCCCAAACTCTCTGACAGTGCGATCTCTCTATGGGTTATGTAAAAAATATATAAAAACATGTCTATAATTAAAGTAAAAATGATTATTACACACATCTTTCATCTTTTTTTTATGTTCATTTTCATATAAAAGCAACAGAACTTAAATGACATCCAGTTTATCAGCAACACAGTGCACGAGTGTGAATCCCACGATATCCGCCTTTGATCTCGTAGGTGTCTGATCCACTACGAGAAGAGAGAACTATCCGTCTTGCCTGCACTTTTTTCACTCCTCCCCTCACTGCAGCCGCCTACTCTCGCCTACATTTCAGGCGAGGCTAGGCGCATCTCAAACAAGCCTATTAGCTACATCTAATTAAACACGCCTGAACCAAGATGATCAACATCTTCAGGATTACCAGAAATTCCAAGACAGGTGTGTTGGGGCAAGTTGGTGATAAACTCTGCAGGATGTTGACCCTCCAGGAGCAGGATTAGACACCCAATAACTAAGTACAGTAAGACCATTAGAATCTGGCATAGAATAACCTTCACTCTTGAATTTGCAAGACCATCATAAGAACCACCTCCAATCTAATAGTTTCTAGAGTTTAGTTTTTAGGGCTGAAAATGATGATTGATTCCTTGTAGTTTCTAGAATGATGGTTTTCTGAGGTCCTGAAACTACAAGACCATCAGAATCAGCAGAAGAGCCACCATAATACATAATTTTCAGCCCCAAAATATCAACTATTAGGCACTGATATGGTTTTTAATACTTACTTATTAATTATAGTTGATAGCTTCATCCTTCTGCAGCATGTTACTCAACTAGAGTACATTGGAAAGTTCTTGCAAGTAGGAATGTTACCATGAAAGGTTGTTTTTTGTTGTCTTTCTGTCTGCTTCCTACCAATTCTCTCTCACACCTTTGTGCCCCATGTTGCAGTTAACATCTCATCTCGTCAGGCTTGACAGATGTGTTATGGAGGTGTCTCTCCTATCAGCTAAGAAGGGTTGTTTTATCAGTGCTTTAAAACATGCACACAAAACTCTTATCACAGAGAGCGATTTCATCTCGGATCTGCACCTTTCTGCGCCTTCACGTCGATCATTATTAGCACTGAATTACCTCCTGTCACGTTTCACTTCTCTTTTTATCTCTCCTGCTTTCTCACCTTTTCTCGCATACTCTCAAAATTAAGCATTCTGTTTAAAATATTCAAGTACAGTTATCCTGATACAGAACATTGGCTGTTGTAGATCAATACGAAACACTAATAATCCATTAGATACCAGCAATTGAAGCAATGACAGATGAGATGAGAAGAGAGACACTTTCCCCCTTATTTTTCTAAACCACTAATTTTGAATTAGCTGTAATTAGGAGCACTTTTCCTTTCTTCTTTTTTCTTTCTCTTCTTTATCATCTGCCTTTTTATGCTCTCTTTTATAGCTACTTCTCTTGGGGAGGAGGAAAACCATTAGTTGCTTTTTAGTTGTTTTGTTTTTTTTACCGGAATTGTTAACCAAAATATGAAAATGTTTTTAGCATTTACTCACCCGCACATCATTCCAAACCTGTATGACTTTCCTTTTTCAGTGGAACACTGAAGAATGGACGTTTGAAGAATAGTCCCACAGCCTTTTTTCATACAACAAAAGCATAATTGCTCAGGGACTATCAAGCTAAGCTATGCTAAGCTAAAAAATAAAATAAAATATTGATATGAGGTGGATCAAGAAGTTTGAGGATTTGAGGTCACTGACACTAAACATGACTGGTTTGTTACTGGCCTTTTTGTTCCATGGAATCAGTGTTGGGTGAAATGCATTACTAAGTAACGCGTTACAGTAATTAAATTACTTATCCACTGAAAAAGTAAAGTAAGGGATTAGGCTACTGTTCATTTTTAGGTAATTTAATTACAGTTACTTATAATGTACTTGCATTACATACTGTAAATTAGTTCAACAGTTCTGTTTAAATCAATATTGAATTTAAAATCTAAATTTGTCGTCTAAAGGTGAAAGTGAACGCTGCCTCTTTAAAATCGATAGCTGTAGTGCAGTTGCACGTGAGTTCGCAACTTCGCACCAGTTAGCTGTGTAGTCGCTGTCTGAAGATGTCGGCAGAAGCGAGTGGCTGTTTTGCAGAATGGAAATATTCCCATTACTTCACTTTTTTGACACAGGTAGGCAAGGACATTACGGTAAAATGTAAACTATGTCCTAGGGAGAAAAAACTAGTACAAATAAACAAATAGCCGCCTCTCGCGAGTGTCAATTTTTCGCTGTTTATTACACATAAACGTTCAAATACACACACAGTTATGTCAAAATGCCCGTTTTGGCATATATTCGCGTTGGTTATGTGAATGTTAACAGCATATGTAACAGAATTGTCTCCGTCCATTATGTCTTATTGACAGCAGCCTTTAAACATACTGTCTACTATTGGCTGTCTGTATAAATGATAATCAAACAACAAAAGAAAAGCTTTAATAAGGATTAATCTATATTTAATTTATACAGTTATGACTAGGCTATGCAGTAATTTTATATTTGATTATTCAATTTCTTATTTTTACTTCAATTAGACCTACCTGGGAATTTTTTGTATATATATTTTTACCGTGGTATCGAGTTTTGTGCACTTTTGGTGGTATCGGTACCGACTACTAGATTTTTGGTATAGTGACATCCCTATAAAGTATATAAAATTATATTATAATTATAAAGTAAATAAAAGTATTATAGTATATGTTTTAATAAAGTTAAAATGTTTTAAAAAGATATAAAAGGCTAAACTATTCCATGTTTGACTAAAGTATTAAAAGAGTTTCCTTTCTATTGTCTATCCGGGCAAGGTTTATAGGGATTTTAAGAAGTAATTAGTAAGTTACTTATTGAGTAATTAAATTACTTTTCAGACAGAGTATTTAGAAAAGTATTTTAAATACAATATTGATGATGTAATTAGTAATTAATTACTTTTTTGAAGTAACTTACCCAACACTGCATGGAATAAAGAAAGTCAGATATTAAAGAAAATAATGTTGAGTAATTGTCACTATGATCTTTATCATCAATATCATTTTATTCCAATATGATCATATCATCTATAATTATATTTGCATTAATAAGCCCCCAAGGTTTGACTTGCTCAATATTTGAGTTTGTGCAAACAAACTGACAAGTGCAAACATTACTCTAAAATAAATCGCAAAAATGTCATGTTTTTGCTTCAGCAGAAGTTTTCTGATCCACAGTGAGCCAACTGGCTGATGCAACAGCCGGCCTTCCTGCGTGGTCATTTGGAAAATCACAGTCGCATATTCCATTGATTTCTGTAAATTATCTCATCCATGATAAAACACCCTCCCGAGTGAGTTATCCAGCTGGTTGTCACATTATTGAACTAGCATATGAACCGCATCAGCAACAAGCCTGAGGAATATGACCAAACACTGTCAACAGGGACGATGTGAGTCTGTAGCCCCCACTACTCAAACAGGAAAATACACAGGGTAGCAATTTGCTCTGGAGCTGATGTCGATGCACAACGGGAACCACTGTAAATAACCAGGGATCGACGCACGTCCAAACACAGACAAAACATGTATTTACAGGCTCTGTTTATTGCGAAAGTGCATATTCAATGATTTTACATGGCGAAAGGAAAATAGACTGGGATGAGGGTGCCAGACTCTCTTTTGTTCCTGTTTTAGCAGCAGAGAGACTAGGGGGCCGCAGTCACCCGCCATTTTGGCTACAGTCCCGAACAAGTGCTAGGTAGTCAAAGCTATTTGTTGACCTGCTGTTTTGAATGGATGAAGTAAACAAAATAATCTTGTGTACATCTGATGCCTGTCAGCTTATAATCAGCAGGGAAGTGAAAACATGCAAAAAAAAAAAAGGACCAACCTATTAAACAGGTTGTTGACTGTTGAGATGCACCCGGCGAGATCGTCTCTAAACGTAACACGCAGCAGGGCCACTAAATGGAGACAGACTTAATCACGCTTGTTAACTAATGTGTGAACATTCTCGGGGGTTCCAAACGTAGCTAATGTTTGTGAAAATTTCTAGTTTGCATTATGTGGTGAGAGGACAGATTAGATGACGGATAGATAAGATTAGATTAGCAAAATGAATAAATGAATAAACACATTTTAAAAAGTTTAAAGGGGTAGTTAATTGCGATTTCACGTGTAATGTTGCTGCTTGAGCATGAACAGTATCTGCAAAGTTACATCGCTGAAAGTTCAATGCAAACGGAGATATTGTCTTTTAAAGTTATGGCAGTTTAATGCCTATAAAAACGACCGGTTTGGACTACAACGAGCTTCTTCCCGGGTTGGTGACATCATAAACCCTGCAATTAACATAAACCCTGCCCACGGGAATATGCAACAAAGTGGGCGAGGCCATCTCACGAGGCATTATGGAAGTGGAAGAGTTGCCTACACCAGATGTGCACGGAGCGACACGACAAAAGATATAGAACCCATTATAATCTGTGATATTGTCTACACTGGATGCGGCGCAGAAGGCAGCTTCCAGAATCTACACGAGTTTAATGCTGGATTTGCACAAAGGCTTTTACTGAAAGATGAAGCAGTTCCCACTTTAAAAGCAGAAGCTGCTGTTTATGGGCCCTTAACTGTAAGTAAGTTTTATTCAGACTGTCCTCCAAAAAAAAAAACGACCCTATAGATCGATTTTCAAGCACCTTATTACGACTTATATTTACGTTTTAAAATCATGCGCCCTCCAGCTGGCGTAAAAATAATGACCGTGTCATGTTACGTCTGTTGTCATGAAATGACGAATGACTGTCGTTACCAATCAAATGATCACATGATTGCATATTGTTATTGCAATGCTCTGCCAATTGAGCTACTTGAAATCCGAAATATGATGCAGATAAAAGGGAACAATGCATAAAAATGAAAGTCTCCTGTTGTCGATGGGGCGCAACTTTAGTAAACGCTCCTATGGGTCGTATTTCAGGGAAGTGACAAACGACCTATATAGGCATATTGGTTGGAGAACATGTTGGTTTTATTGTTTGTACATGTCTTTTAAAAGACATGTACATTACTATTTTTTGGTTGCATTAAGGATGCAAAACAAAGACCAACGTGGTTTGGTTTCGCTAGCCAGTTAGCTAAATTCTATTGCATACTTCTCCAGTTGTTCATGCTATAAATTAAACGATACCTTTACAAAAATGTTACTACTCAGTCATGTATTCGGCTACAGTAAAGCTTTAATCAGGATAAAACCGTATATTGAAAACTAACAAACAGCAGCAACATTTACAAGTGACAGCATATCTAAACACTTTGACACAAGTACAAAAGGAAATACTTACCATTCATCAACCATGCTTGCAGAGGTTCTGCTTGACCCTCTTCATCATTACTGCTATCTGGGTCTGATTTGGGCTCAAATTGATACGCCAATATAGTTCATTATTTAAATTTCCACTGAAGCACATGTAACAACTAATGGTAAGGGGCGTGGCATTTCCGGACGCTTCAGCGAATCACAATACACTGGGCCAGCTAACCAATCTGAGCACATTGCGTATTTCGGACGGAATGGTATCATAGAATCAGGAAGTCAAACCAGCCGTTCAAATGACAATGGAAACAGCGGTGTAGAATAAAGGTAAAATATATGAAAAATACAGTGTTTTTTAAAAAACCGAAGCATCAAGACATGTTAAACTGTGCCCCATAAATACAATCAAGCCTAGAAAAAAAACACTGAACCACCCCTTTAAAGATTTAGATAAATTATACAAAATCTAAAGTGATTCTCTAGAGTTTCAAAGCTGTTTGTGAACATTTCTAGTTTTCATTTTGCATTTTGCAAAATAAATAAATACAATTTTAAATATTTCAATAAAACTACCCTTCGCCTGGAGTTTGATTGACAGGCGATCTAACCAATCATAACGCCAAATCCACCATTATGTCCGATAAAGCAGTCAGGGGAGTTGGTAGATTACGTCGGTGGACTTGAACTTGAAAAATGGTGTGTACTGATGTCTTTCCGCGGTTGAAACAACATTCCTTCTGATGTTCAGTAGGAAGAGATGATCGGCTCATGAGCTGCTTGGCGCTACAGCAATCTGTCTCGACACATTAAAGAGCCTCAAAACGCTATTTATTGTTTAAATTTCTTTCAAAATTACAAAATTTTAGACTTTGTTTCATATCAAACGTAACCTGCTCTGTCTTGTCTGTCGACGTGTTTTCAGTTTCCTCTTTGCTCCGCGATGTATTGTTCACTGTGTGATAACATGATGTGTGGCGGGAGAACAGCATGGCTTGTCGGACATAATAACTAAAGAAGCCGGGTATTTGCGAACAGTCAATTGCAAGAAATTTCTAGACTGTCAGCGAGGGCTGAGGTAAAAGCGACGCTACAAACGCTCATTTCCATTTCGTCGGATGGATTAAAATAAACCTCTCTGTCTCCTCTTCCACTTCCTGCAGAGAAGTCCGCAAATCACCTCACTAACACCTTTGCTTCTTCTTAATGGAGCGTAAAATTAAATTAAAGGCGAAGTCTGTGAGGAAATCCTCACAGGAAACGACTAGAGGAAACCAGGAAGGGTGAAGGAGCTCGAGAAAAATCCAGGGATATTTTCTTTGTGAGTGATGGTTAGGCAGGGCGCAGAAAAAGCAAGGGAATTCAGCACAGAATTGTTATTGTCCTCTCAGAATATCTCCATATGACCATAAGGACAAGGGGAGCCCCATATACATCATTATTACTCTGAATTACTGCAGCCTTAATTAGGACTTAAAGGGACAGTTGCTCACAATTAAACCAGTCCTGGATCCAAAATTACACATTGTTGCTCTGCTAGGAAGAAATTAAGGTCTTAACTTGCAAAATACTATCCTAAAAAAGTTTTTAGTCAATATATGACATATTTATCATAATGGCCCTTATAATGGCTATGAAAAACTGATGATTTATCTGTTAAGAAATTGCAAAACTAACCTTTTCATTTTATTTATGCTGCTTAAGATGCTCATTTTCTCTGGGTGGAGAACAAAATGCTGTTTATGGTCAATTAATTTGGATAAATGATTCACTGGCCCAGTATGAAAAATGTTGAGTCTGGTTTGGGATCTGCGAACCTTGGTTCTATACTGAAAGTGCAAGCCTTCCAAAGTCCACAAACCCTGGGAATTCATGACATTTGGTGACATGAGTTTTGTACAACAAACTGCCAAAAAACGAATGGCTGTTTTCCAGTAACAATGTATCTAACAGCCCATAGTGTGTATGTGTAAATG
>RJVU01053127.1:10151461-10181170 GCA_003731715.1 Anabarilius grahami | reverse complement strand
CAAAGCTGAATTGTCAGCATCATTACTCCAGTCTTCAGTGTCACATGATCCTTCAGAAATCATTCTAATATGCTGATTTATTATCAATGTTGGAAACAGTTGTGCTGCTTAATATTATTTTATAACCTGTGATACTTTTTCAGGATTCTTTGATGAATAAAAAGTTAAAAAATATCAGCATTTATTTAAAATAGAAATCTTTTGTAATAATATACACTACCGTTCAAAAGTTTGGGGTCAGTAATTTTTTTACTCTCCTTTTTTTGAAAGAAATTAATACTTTTATTCAGCACGGATGTGTTAAATTGATAAAAAGTGATAGTAAAGATTTATATTGTTAAAAAAGATTTATATTTTGAATAAATGCTGTTCTTTTTAACCTTTTATTCATCAATGAATCCTGAAAAAAGTATCACAGGTTCCAAAAAAATATTAAGCAACACAACTGTTTTCAACATTGATAATAACTGACTATCAAATCAGCATATTAGAATGATTTCTGAAGGATCATGTGACACTGAAGACTGGATTAATAATGCTGAAAATTCAGCTATGCATCACAGAAATAAATTATATTTAAAAGTATATTAAAATAGAAAACCATAATTTTAAATTGTAATAATATTTCACAATATTAATGTTTTTTCTGTATTTATTATGAAATAAATGCAGCCTTAATGAGCACAAGAGACTTCGTTCAAAAACATTAAAAATAGTAATGTTTCCAAATTTTTACTGGTAGTGTATATATATATATATATATGAAAAGATATGTATTTATAATAATATGTATTGTTTTGTAGCAAAATATAAGTTAAATAAAAGAAATTATATATATACATTTTTAATATTTAATATTAAAATGTATATATATATATATATATATATAATTTATTTGATATAATTTATATTTTTATAAATTATTTGTAATGTTTTAAAACATCTGAAAAAAAAATTTACACACACATATATATATAAATGTTGCTGCACAAACAGTCCAGCACATAAACACACACTTTCTATAGGTGGTCATGTAGAAAGAGTGATGAAATAAGAAAAGAGGAAGTGTTGTCATGCAAAACAAGATCGTGTCATGTGACAAACACTCTCCTTTGCCCTCCTCCAAACTCACAGCACCAACACACACACAAAAGCACAATCTAGAATAGCCCGTACCAATGATAAAATTACTGTAACACACATCTCTTGTGACCTATTGATTTGTTTTTCATTTTAATTGCACCTAAACCAGCATGTGGAATCACATGATCATTTACAACATCCATTATTGATTGACAGCTGCCATGGTAATTCAACCAGTTGGTCATCCATGGGTGTCTCCATGGCAACATCTCTGGACAGACAGATTCACCAATTGGCCTTGGCAAGACCGCTCACCCGCTGCAGACACATGTGATTGACAGGTGAGAGGGTGAAGAAGAGGAGACTCTTGGCAGAGGAAGCAGGCATAAGTGACCAGTGACAGATTTAGAAGAGAAGACGATAAACGAGACACGGAGACAATCGACAATAAAAATTGTTCTAATTAAAACTAAAATATTTTAACTTTTACAAATTGGCCCATTCACTTGCATTGTAAGTGTCTCAGTATTACCCAAATGTTATTATTTAGGGACTAGGACATCAAACACTTGGCCTCTTTTTATTTAGGCCAATAAATAACCACCTAGCAACCACCCCAAACACCTTAGCTACCACATAGCTACCAAGCACTCAGAACAATATTGTACCTTCAAGCGCACTTTAAAAAAAGCAAGGAAATTCCAATAAGAAGTTCACAATTATCTCTCCTTCTTGTTCCCACCAATTACAGCACCTGATGAAAGCACATCCACCCGCCCATGAATTAACCTCGAGAGCTAATTAGCGAGCTCAAATACCATTACCATCTCAAACACGGGCGTGATGACAGGAAGAGACTTTAAATGGCTTAAATAAATAAATCAGTCACGCGTGGGTCACATCCTGACTCGTTAAGATGTGATTTAATGAGGGTGGGGCAGGCTTAACGAAAGGGGGAGGGCGTTTCTGCCCTCTGATGACTAATTATGAAGATGATGTTAATTAAATACCCCAACTCAGGGATGTGTATTATCAAATCATGCATCTCGACTGGAGGGTGGACATGAATGCATGCAGTTTTTACGGAGGGAGGAACTGTTTACATACTCTTGAGGACATGCAGTAGCATGTGGACAAATACTCAGGTGTTCTCATGTCGTTCCAAACCAATTATTTACCCAAACGGTATTACAGGCTTGAAATTTAAGACATTATTTCCTGAAGATCTGCCCATCAGTCAATCAATATTGGGGGGAAAAGAGCATGAAAATTAAAGTGGAGGCTGATACACATAATACAATTCAGTCATTGCAAATGCGATGCACAATTAAAGATATGGGCTCACATTTCAACAGCGCTCTAGATTTTCAATCTATTCATCAATAAAATCACTTCAGAACACTTGAACATATGCTTAGTAGGCTATACAAGCTATCAGGTATGAAATTAAAAAGGGCTTCTCCAGTGCGTCCATTACCCATAATTATCATTACAGCCACAGATGTGATCAGCTATGAGATGGAAACAAATGCTGGCTCAGATTAAATTGAACAAAAAGGAATTGATGCAGAGAGAATGAAAACTTCAAAATGACTCTTATTTGAGGTGATCTTCCCACCTCAGGGAGACGGCAAAAAACATGCATTGATTGTACTGGGTCCCTTCTTCCCAAATCTCTCTACCCTCGAATATTTAAAATTATGTTAGTAATTGTAGCCTTGCTTAAACTGTTTAGAAGAAAATTAAATTGGGGGGAAACAGAGGAGACCGAGCAGAAGGAAAGAGTTTAGTTAGGCAGTTTTCTGTTTCTTTTTAAAAGCAAGTTGAACGTTCACAAGGGAATAAGTGTTGAGAAACTTTTTTAACTTCTCAGAGAAACAAAAGTGACGGGATGCTTCGAGGGAACTGTGAGCGTGTACAAGTGTAAGAGAGAAACCTCCTTGCCCCGAGCGGTCTACTTAAGATTGTTAAAACATTTCTGAGGTGTTAAAAGTTTCACTTTGAGTGTTTTCATTGAAATAACGTTATCTTGGTTTATGGTGCATTAAGTTACTGTGCTTCGTTTAGAAGTGCCTAGATGTATTTCACTTCAAAAACCAATACCTAAATTCTATTTGAAGGACAGGAGCATTAACTTCTTTATTCAGATTGCCTCAACATGCCATTCCAGGCAAATTGCTGTTCAGTCAGAGCAAATTAAAACGTAAATGTGAGACATTTAACAGTCTAAGAGAACTCTCATTTCTTGAACAAACAGTAAATGGTTTTTAACCACAGGCTATTAGCTTATAGTCAGACTTCATCCATACTATGTCATTTTATATTTACTGACTGACAGTGCTATGTGCATTATGAATTATCAGAATTAACAGAAATTGTAGAGTTATACACTGTTAATAGCCTCTGGGGTTCCTCAGGGCCGTGTCTTGGGTCCTACTGAAATAGTTTGACATTATGACTATATTAGACACAAACTGGAGTTAAATGCACACCAAGTCTCAGATATGCATGTCTACTGAGTAGCATGGGTTATTGGGTTGCTCTAGAGTTGCTCTTATGTTGCAGTGTCTCTATATTAAGGATGTGCAAAATTACATAATGACAATTAAACTATTTTTAACTTGACAGTTAAAGATGCAAAAACAAATCAACAACATCAAAAACGTTGGATTATAGAAACGAATGAATTTTGAGACAGCAATTTTTAGCATGCGGACAGTTTCAGTTAGCAAACCAAAATGCTCTCTTAGAAACATGGTCCCTTGTTGGGAAGCGCAGCTCTAGGGATACACCTTAAAAAGGTGAAAAAAAAACAGATCTCATTTTTTTCTCTTTATCTGTAGTGCTAAATATGGAAGAACAAACAAGTGTGGACAGTTCTGAACACATTCTGAAGAACTACCAATATATTCTTGACCTCTTCATCACTAATAGTCAGTGACCACAATATCATTGCTAAATCCATAAGATTGTGGTAATTGGCCAAACTTTTCATGTTCTGCTTGACCAGTCGGAACCTTTCATACTTAAAAAGGCAGCTGCAAAATATCCACACAAAAAATGAAGATAAAGAAAACAACAAATCTCCCATTTTTCATTGGCAGTTGACTAACTGCTCCAGTACTGGCTAAAATAATGTCGTAGACAAAGCCCTTGTTATACAAGAGACATTGAATGGGGCTTTTAAAGGTTTTCTTCATTGTCATCTCTCAGTGTGGGAGAAGAAGAAATGATCAGAATGGAAATGCACTGGGACAAATCTAGTCTCAGATAAACTGACGTCCAAGTGTGAGTGTGCATCTACGCACTGCAGGATCCACCCTCGGTCCAAATTTGAGCTCAGTCACACCTGATTTCTTCAACGCCAAGCATATGTGCAGATAACGGACCACACACATACCTTATTGGCTACAGCATATTTCCTCCTCTGAGCTGGATAGCTGCACTCAGAAGTCCAAAATCCCCACTGGCCCTAAGAGCTGTGAACACCTTATTGATTATTTTCACTTTAGATTAAAAGCCATTAATTGCCTCCTCTCACCTGCTCTCCCTTCCCTCAGTCTATCACTATTAGTGAAGTTGCCAGCTGTCTTAAACTGTTCAGGCTAAAGTCTAAAAAAATAAAGATTCTAATTAAAACCAATAGGGTTTTACAGCTTGATTCCATAGCAGGATATTTTAAATTTAAATTTATGATGCCATAGGAGAACCTGGTTACATGGTTCTTCAGAAAACCATATATGTACTGCTGCAACAAACAAGGTGCTTCTCTGTTAGTAAATCATACCTACTGTAGATCAAACCTGAAGAACCTATGTAACATCAAGAACGTTTCAAAAGTCGAACAAACATAGCCATTTCAAGATCTCTATTTAGTGAATATTTGCAACAATGGAAGTTCTAAAACAAATAAATACAATATGCCAAATACTCTAACTAAGAGAACTTAGAAACTACAAGTTCAACTAGAATCTTAGAGTTTCAATATGAAATGAGTCATAAATGTAACATCAATACTTGTCTTCAAAAGACCACACAGCCACACCAGGAACCCTAATGAAAAAAATGGTTCTTGATAAAAGCATGGCTCTTTGCTGAACAAAAACATTCTAGAACCTGTTACAGAAAAAGTTTACAGAAAGATTAACTCAGCAAGCAAGTTCTAATATGGATCACTGTGCCACAACAATGGATCCTTAAAAAAAAATTGCCAAGAATCAGAGGGATCTGGATCAAACCTAGAATCTAGAACTTTAAGAGTTCAAATATGAACTTCTAAATATGTAACATCAAGGACATAGTCTTTCAAGAACTACAGTCAACTCAAGAACTCTATATAGAGAGACCTGTTTCTAAATAAGATGGTTCTTTAGAGAAAATAACTTTTTATTTTTTTTATTTTTTTTTTTAGGAAAGNTTCTAAATAAGATGGTTCTTTAGAGAAAATAACTTTTTATTTATTTATTTATTTTTTTTTAGGAAAGATTCAAAGGAACTTCAACCAGGCCGTGTTCTAATATGAATCTTTTTTTTCTTTTTTTTTTACCAGAACATACATTCTAAAAAACTGATTACCAAACAGGAAATAACCAAACCCTTTTAGAACCTATATGTTTTACACTCTTTAAAAAAAAATTCCAAAAGGGGGTTTTCAGCTCATTATGCCTATACAACAACCATGTTTGACGATATGACCAGGGTGCAATAGTAATAAAGACATTAAGAACACATATTTGTATAACCAATTAACAACACACAGTATTGTAATAGCACGGTAATTAATCAAACTCCCCCAAATGGAAAATACAGTCATTAATATTCAGGATGTTAATTCAGATTTCGTATTCAAGAGGCTGTAGTAATTGTATTATAAATTAGAGAGGGTCAGTTTGTCTTTATTGGCAGGCACGCTTGGGTCACAGACAAATGAACATCAAAGTACGGATTGTGTGCGTGCTTTTCCTGTATCTCAAATCCTTTCGTCTCGCTTGCTCTTTCATGCTTTGCATCTGCCCCTCTCTATGTGATCTCGATATGAAATAGATCTACCATTGACCAGCCTACTATATACCTATAGCTGTCATTATGCTCCTGCTGGCAATATTGAATTGTATGTGTTCAGTAAAACAGCACAGAGAGTCCCGTAGGCAAACATGCTGGGGTGGACGCGTGGGCATAAGTTTGTATTTCATTTAAACACACCGACTCTCGTGAAGGTGCGCCTTTAAACAAGCAGCCGCGTGACTCACTTCTGGCACCTGTGGATGTGTCTAAAATAAGGCCGCGGATAAATCAAAAGCCTGCAAACCAGGCAGCAAATAATGAAGTCACATACTCAGCATAATCAGCTATTTCAGTGTATTTTATTGTACGTATCATAATTTTTCCCTATGTTTAACATGCATAAATGATAATCTGAAAATTTTAATAATATGCATATAATTTTAATTAATATTAAATATTAAATGAAATAAATTTGCCAATTTTTTGTAGTAGCCTATACTATGATTTAGANTTGCTTAAAAAAAAAATTATTTTAATCAATATTATAATTAAATATTTAATAAAATAAAAAACAATTGAATATAAAAAGTTTTAATACAAATTGTTACATTTTTGTAGTATACTATGATTTACGTTGCCTCAAAATTGCCATTTCATTTAAGCACACTGACCAGCGGGAATGTGTGCCTTTGAACAAGCAGCCGCGTGACTCAGTCCTGGCACCTGTGGATGTGTCTAAAAAAGGCCGCAGATAAATCAAAAGCCTGCAAACCAGGCTGCAAATAATGAAGTCACATACTCAGCATTGCCATATGGGGCAAATAGGCTTTGGCAGTGAGGGGTCAATTCATCATCTTTAAATTCATCCATCGTGGTTTAATCCAAGACTCAGCTTCTCGTCCAAACCATCATTACATCTGCTGCAAGCGCAGTGTAAAGCCAATGCAAAATCAAAATAAACCCTATTTACTTTATTCTTGGTCTTATTGTAGAATGTTTAATGCATGTTATTCCCCCATCATCAAAACAACTTGCGCTACCTCAAGAATAACTTTCCTTTTCGAGTGACGTCACTAAGAACTAGCATTTTTAAACTCCAACCCTTTTTACAATTTCATCCATTTGCAATAAAATGATGACGATATTTAACATTTTTTTCTTGTTAAATATCCTGTAAAGTATGTAATTACATTACTGAAGGAAGTGCTATTTGGTTGGTTGCATGTTCACTTAATGACAGTCATTGATTTCATACTAACATATTTCCACTTAAGAAAATTTGATGTAGAATTTACTATTCAGCGACATCTCTTCTCTCACATGAGATCGACCAATAGCAAACCACGACCATCCAACCATCCAATCAATTCCCAAATTACAAAATCAAGTCCCGCCCAATGTTTTTTCTTCTTCAAGAAGCCCTTTCACTTGGACATACAGGGGTTGGACAATGAAACTGAAACACTGGCCAATATAATGTTGGAGGTTTCGCGCCTATATATGTGCGGTCTGGTGGCCAATCTTCACTGATTTTTACATTCCATCAGTAAGAGCAGAATGTGAAGGCTGAATTAGCAGAGCAATAGCACAGCTGTACAAAAAATATTGCAATCCACATAACATAATGGGAGACATATCAGAGTTCAAAAGAAGACAAATTGTTGGTGCGCATCTCGCTGGCTCATCTGTGACCAGGACAGCAAGTCTTTGTGGTGTATAAACAGCTGTGATATCCAGGGTAATGTTAGCATACCACCACATCGGATGACCCACATCCAGCAGGAGTAACTGTCGACGCAAGAGGAAGCTGTCTGAAAGGGATGTCCAGGTACTAACCTGGATTATATCCTAAAGACATAAAACCACAGCTGCCCAACTCAATGCAGAATTAAATGCGCACCTCGAATCCCCTGTTTCCACCAAAACTGTTCATCTGGAGCTCCACAGAGTCATGGTCGGGCTGCTACAGCCAAAACTTTGTTCACTCGTGCCAATGTCAAATGTCAGTTTCACTGGTGCCAACAGGGCAAATTTTGGGCTTTGGACAATGTGAAACATTCTCTGATGAGTCCACCTTCACTGTCTTTCCCACATTCATGGGAGTTACAGTGTGGAGATGCCCCATAGAGGCTCAACACCTGGACTATGTGGATCAGGGGTGGATCAGGGGTGGATCAGTGATGGATTACGCTGCAATATCATGGTATTCTCTACTGTGCTTGATGGACACGTCACTGCCAAGGACTACCAAACCATTCTGGAGGACCATGTGCACCTAATGATTCAAACATTGAACCCTGAAGGCGGTGCCTTGTATCAGCATGATAATGCACCAATACACACAGCAAGACTTGAGACAGAATGGTTTGATGAACATGAAAGTGAAATTGAATTGGCCATCTCCCATGGCCTGCACAGTCACCAGATCTAAATATTTTTTAATCACTTTGGGGTATTTTGGAGGAGCAAGTCAGAAAACATTTTCCTCTACCACATAGTGACCTGGCTACTCTTATGGAAGAGGAATGGCTCAAAATCCCTCTGGCCACTGTGAAGGACATGAACTGTCATTCCCAAGATGAACTGATGTTCAGTTCTGATAAATTATAGTGGTATAAAACCAGATGTTTCAGTTTCATTGTCCAACACCTTGTCACAATGGGGAAGAAAAGATATGGTATTTTCTGTTTTATACCAACTTTAATATATTTTTTTTAACTGTAAGACAAAAAGGTGAAGTGTTCCTATAGGCTACATTAAAATGCATATAATGTGAATATTGACAAAATAAATGTTATATATGTTGTTTTTATTAATAGCCTATAATACAATTAAAATAAACAATTTGATATAGAAAAAGAAATAGCACATATTGTCAAATGTTTGTAGTATACCATCATATAAATCGCCTCAAAGTTAAAAAACCACCGACTAAATGCCACAGAACTCTAAATTCGATTTCATGCCGTTTTTTCGTAGATACTCGCGCTGCCGTTGTGTGCTGTAATGAAACAGGTGTGGTTGTATTGTAGCTCCATAATCACATTGATTTCTCTCCATGCTGTGGTAAAGAGCTTCCTGGAGCCCTTGCAGTGGGAGCTATTCTGTCTTTTATCAGTATTCTGGTGTAATCGGCGGCTGCTGTTAAAATGACAGCGAGTCAAAGCGGGGACCCCAGGCTTCGCCAGTCGCTGCGTATTTGTGAGGTTATAAATCAAACGATGGCGCTCTCCCCCGTCCCGTATCTCTCCCAGCACCCCCCTCTCTATCGTTCATATCCATCAGTACGTTTCGTTTCCAAAGACAAAAAGATAGGGCTAAGATGCAAAGAAGAGACGATTCCCAAAATGATTCGCTCTTTTATTATAGAAAGACTAGAAAGACTAGAAATACTACAAAAAGTAGACAAGGATAGAACATATCCTTTTGCACTTCTTCAAGCCTGCTACAGCCAAGAAAGCAAAACACACATACAGTGAGTTATTATACGACTAGAAACAGCATAATCAAGATCATCTTCACGTGAAACTGCTGCAAAAGAACGTCTAAAGTCTATGAAAAATGTCAGTATGTCCCGGCGTGGGTTTCTGTAAATGTCCTGAATCTGCTGATTCTGCTTTGTAATGCATTTTAAAACCTAAACATCTTCTAAAACTCTGATAGTGTCTGAAAAGATCTGATAAACCCGTGTTATTTTCAGCTGAAGGATGCAACACAGCTCACCAAACCCCTGCGCACACAGATCAGCATGCAGGTGGCTTTCCAAATGAATCACTTCTCATCAATGGAGAAGATATTGATTTTACAAAAACAAATCGCACGAGCTTGGTTTTACATAGAAATTATTTAATACAAAGACTGCATTCCTACCTCGGTTGCGGGCTGTTCCTTTGACCACGTATTGCTGCGGAAAGGCAGTTTATTATCCCTTGCCAGCGCTGAGGACTCAGACCGACGGAGATACGGACTGAGCTGGCGAGAGAGAGAGAAAGAGAAGGGGAGGGGAGGGGGGGAATCAGTACAGTCCGATTCCTGAACGAATGGCTCAGTGACTCTAACTGATTAATTTTAGCGAATCAACATCATACAACGAAACTAATATATTCTTTGTGTGTGTGTGTGTGTGTGTCAAACAAAAACATACAACGTGACCAGTAGTCCGATTACCGAGCTAATAGGTTCTTTTTTAGTGAATAAAATAGCAACATCGCGACCAAAGCAAGTCCAGTTCTCGAGCTGGCTCTTTTTGATGAATCACTTAAGGCCCACTGAAGAGTCTTGGAACGCGCAGCATTAAAGAGGGTTTGCACGTGATGTCACCGTCGACCGTTATGACTGCGGTTACGCCCACTGAGTGGCAAAAGACTGAGTGGCAGTATTGGTTTTCAGCGTGAATGCCGCGAAAAACACACAAAACACATCCAAAACGGGAAAGAGCTTTGCGACTGTCTGTACGAATAGCTTTGACACAAAACCTGAGGTATATTTTTACAGACTGCCGAAAGCTACAGAAAAAAAGAAGCAAATGGATCACCGCAATTCACAGAAACAGCTGGACTCCAGACAAAGAAACATGTTTTGCAGTTATCATTTTGTGTCAAAATGTTGGATTTTGAGGTAAAATCATACCGTATATATTGTATTGTTATATATTGTGTTGAAAACTCATCTAATTAAATATTTACCATCTCATATTCTGCATAATTGGGTGCTTTTAAATAAACACTGACAAAAACTATACAAGTTTTAGGGCTGGACGATATGACGATATATATAACATTGATATAAATGATCGCTCCGATTTAGACCTACCTATATTGTAGTTATATAAAGCGTTCACAGGCAAATTTGCTTTATGTGTTTCTCCGGTGTCGAAATCAGGCACATATTAATGTCAGGAAACACGATTCCCGGCTGTATGTTAATATCCATGGATTAGGTTTCTTTGAAATGTCATAAGGAACACTTTCAAGCCCAACCTTTTGTGTAATCGTTTGTTTTACTCGCGTTTTCGCAGTTTCCCCTATTAAATCCAGACATGCAGCAGCTCTTTTGCCACTCAGTCCAGCTGAGGGAGCCCGTTCCGGTGGGAAAGTGACGTCTATGCATACCTTCCATTCAACGTGTTGACGTAAGCTCAACTGAACAGGAAGACATGGCGATTTATCGAACAGCCCCGCCCCTTTTTTTAAAAAGCCAATAGCGTTTCGTTTATGTTACAGCTTGCCAGAGAGGTTAGACTCTGTAAAACCTCTGTTTCCTTCTAAATTTCTAACCGTTTCTCCTCATACTGTCCTTTATATCGCTTATATATAGCATTCTGTGCAGATTTCAAATGGGTTCGATACCTTTTGTGGTCTGTGCCGACTCGCGCATATGATCCTCTCTGTGGTCTCGTGTCTCTGGGCCAGATCAGACTGCTCGCGTTGCGGCAGTTCATGTGACAGTAACACGAAAACGGACTTCATTCGCGTCAATGGAAAGCATATACTGTCTGAATCGTTCCCTATTCTCTATATAGTGCACTATGTGCCATTCACCATGTAGAAAATAGTAAATGTGTGAGCAAATGGCCGATTTCAGCCGAGGCTTCAGCATCTGTAAGAGTGTAGGAGGAGGCGGGACTTCAGATTCTAGAGAGCATTTAATTGGACCAAAGATTTGATGAGAAGCTGAAGTGCGATGTGATGTGATGTCATGAAAATCCGTGATCCATTTTAGCGGAAGTGAGAGACTGTAAGTTTTTAATATCTCCTTAGTGCGAATTTTGTCATTGTTTTGGAACACACCAGCTTATTCATAACCTTAAGGCTAACATATTCATACTAAAAGCTAAAAACCTTAAATTTTGATTTCAGGGCGACTTTAAAACGTACAGCGGTTTGATTCGCGAATTAAAGAATGACTCTTCTGAGGCTGTTCTTTTTAGTGTTTTAAAACCAGCTGATTCCCGAACAAATGACTTTAGAACCAGATCTTTTTAGTAGCCTAAATCAATCAACAACCTACAATGTGAACAGCCATTCCGGAAATGAGCCGCCATTTCTTTTAGAGAACATTTTTAGTGATTACTTAATCTGTCTCACTAATACTTTGGCCATGAAACCAAGAACCGCTTTAATGTTATGCTGTATAGTTACAGACTGATTGTTCACATGACAAAATGTAAGTCTAGCTAAATATAGGCTTGATGCGTTTTATTGCAACAGCCTAAGTCTTATTTATTTAGGCTATAAAAAAGGAAAGGTAGCCTACATGAGTAAAATGTTAATTTTTTCATAAAAGTATTTTTGTTTAATATATGGTCAAATCATGTTTGGAATGCATTTATTCTACCTCTGTGCCACAAATTTCTATTTAAACCTTTTGTAATTTTTTCTAAATATTAAATGTACTGTGTCCGTATCTCTGATTTGTTATATCTGAAATGATCTGGATGCTATATGTTTAAAACATAATAAAGCACTGATCATAGGATCATACAGGATCATAAGAACCCATCTCAGATAAGGATGAAAATATTTAATGCAATACGTTAGGCTATTTCATTTATTGCAATGCCTTATTTCTTTACCGTAAAGTGGATATGTACGAGACACATTTCCATATCGCCTCCAAAGTCCGTTCTTAATGCACTTAAAAGCATTTCACATAAAGCATCAGGTTCTTGCTCGTTGTCTTTGCTATCGGCCACCAAGCGCATCTGTTTCCCACTCTGAGCACGTAGCGCGCCTCTGTCAGCGCGTGTCTCTCCCCGCGCGAGCGAGCGCGCGCCCACACAAGCAGGCAGAAGCCTTTGACGTCATAGAGAGGCACTCCGCCAGTGCTAAATCAATCTTTCACGTGAATGACTGTGCAGCTCCCCCTCTGGCATCCTGAAACATCCTCAGAGAGATTTCAGGACTGAATTTAGGTGAATGGAGGGTGTGAGAGGCTCATTGACAAATAAACTTACCTAGTGTTTGTCTTTACCGGACATGTGTGAGATTTTGATGACCAGTATGTGTATGTGCAATCGACCTGAGAAGTAAACTACCCAGCTAGCAGCGAATGTTATCCAAGTTCTTCCAGTAATGTTAACAGAAAGCTCGTTCAAAGTTATCTTTAAAACATTATCAAAACATAAGCATAAATATTTTGTAAAAAAAAAAAATGTCTTCCAAGCCATCAAAATGTCTAATAATATAGAACAAATTCAAGTGAACGTCCAACACACAGTAACAAAGCCAATTTTTTGTGACTTGCTAAAATGGGGGAAATACAAAACATTGCTTCCTGTTCCTTCTTCTCTATTTACTCTGGATGCAAAAGTAGAAAAATAGTATAGAGTGAGGACCTACATTCAAACACATGCGCTCACAGATAGCAGAGAAGCTTTGACGTATCTGGCTTGATGGATTTACACACTTTCTGCAGGATCAATGCTACCGATGCAGGGACTCACAGGATAGCTTCTATAAAGATATAAGCTCCCTCAAGATCAGGAGCATAAGCTTTTAGGAGAATGATGTGCAGCTGCAGGAACCAGAAATGAGCTTTCTTTTGCGTCACTGCAGCTTGGGTTAGATTTGAGATTCATTTGGAGGTTAAAGGGAAAGTTCACCCAAAAAATAAAATTCTGTCATCTTTACTCACCCTTATGTCAATCCAAATCTGTACTGAACATTCTTTACAATATCTGATGTTGCACAGAAGAAAGTCATAATGGTTTGGAAAGAGATCACTGTGAATAAATAATGGCAGAATGTTTTTGGGGGGGTGAATTATCAATATAGGAGGTCAAAGGTTGCCCTTAAAGGCTCTAGAAAGAAACATTCTAGACATTAGGATTGAGGACATTCCTCTTTTCATTCAAAATATATTCTATTCCAACTGTTTATATTCAGCAACAGTTCAGCACCATGGACAGTTCCACAACAATAATGCATCAGGACATATATTGACCAAAATTGTTAGGAAAAGACACAAGGGCTTCCTAGCTTTATGGATACTGAGAAAACACCAATACCATTCTGAAAACACCTAGGTTTTATTGGCTTTAGATCTGACAGTCCCACCCAAACCAACTACAATCACTCCTACAAGACCAGCAATCACAGAAATTACTTCAATAGACTATCAAAATTATTGCCAATTCCAGCTTGCCAAAAGTACAAAATATACTTAACCTAACCAACCTTGAGGTCTAGAAGTTTTACTTCAACTTGCCTCCACCTGCAACCACCTTAATCAGCCTGACATACTCTATTAATGCAAAGCACTGTATATTTTAAAGCCATTACATATGTTTTTCTGTTA
The DNA here is from genome assembly GCA_003731715.1 of Anabarilius grahami. NCBI lineage: Eukaryota > Metazoa > Chordata > Actinopteri > Cypriniformes > Xenocyprididae > Anabarilius > Anabarilius grahami. Next base: position 10,166,785 of record RJVU01053127.1, on the reverse strand, counting down.
TTGAGATCTTAAAGAGCCCAGTCAGCCTTGGTATTGGTTTTTTGCTTAACCATGTTAATCCCCGAGACGATCTCCTCAATTGTTGCCTCACTACCCTGCTCCGCACAACAGGGTCAAGCACAGACAAATGATCCCCATTTTAAGACAAATAGCCCTTCTTTTAAGACCAATAGTGTGGAGGAAGGAAAGTCCCATCCATATACTTCATACACTCTAAAAAATGCTGGGTTAAAAACAGACCAAGTTGGGTTGAAAATGGACAAACCCAGCGATTGGGTTGTTTTGACCCAGCAGCTGGGTTAAATGTTTGCCCAACCTGCTGGGTAGTTTTATTTAACCCAACAATTGTTTACAAATTACTATAGGTCTGGCTTAAAATGAACCCAAAATAGGTTGGAAATTAAATATCAGACTCATAATTACTAGAGGAAACAATAATAATCATTAATAAGCAATTTAATAAATGTTTATTGTTTAAATATTATTCAAAAAAAATATTAATAAATGTTTGTTTATTAAACATATTAATAACTGTTAATTTCCAACATATTTTGGGTTCATTTTAAGCAAGAAATACAGTAATTTTTAAACAATATTTGGGTTAAATAAAACTACCCAGCAGGTTGGGCAAACATTTAACCCAGCTGCTGGGTTAAAACAACCCAATCGCTGGGTTTGTCCATTTTCAACCCAACTTGGGTTGTTTTTAACCCAGCATTTTTTAGAGTGTAGCATCGACCCTGCTCTATTGGGGTTGATCCGGGTTGGGCGAGCTGCCTCTTGCCTCTTGGCTTCACAGCGATTTGTTCAAATAGCACCATAAGCATGCAGCAAGCAACTTGTTGATGAAAAAAATTTATTTTTCTTGATAGGAATGTAGATAGACAGCCAATGTTTAACTTTAATAAAGATCATAAAACCTGTCAGATCTGAAGATCTGTAGATAATTGGATTGCCAATTTTGGTGGGTCCTTCCGAGGGGTCCTCCACCAGCTGAGCAACTGCCATTGAGATGTACAAAAATTGAACCTTTAGAGGTACAACATCTCGTCACTGGGGACATACCCTTAAAGGGACAACTTTGTAAGTTATCTCCCTAAAAGGTGCCTTAGAGTAGTATACCCTTGTGGCACTACTATGAACCTTCGTGAAAGCGTGATAATCACTAAAATGCTGTCACTCATCGCAAAATGTCGCAATCTCACAAAGTTCCGTTATAATCAATGAAGTTGTCTACACTGCACAATGAATGTCTTATTTACATGTTTACACTTTGTTATAATCAGAGGATTTGTGAGCGTGCAGTACACAGCACTGGACAAAAACTCCGACAGCCGGATTTGAGCGGTGAGTGGATTATAACTTAAACACCTCTGATTGGCCATTGCGTTCAAGAAAACAACAAACATGTCTGTGATTGGCTACATTGCTCAACGTTGCAAAAACACATTGTAAATAGAAACCTTTGACGATCTTCAAAGAGCTCACAGATACGCACTGGATTGTTTGCCAAATCACCAATATGCTATTACTATTTTTTTTATTTTTATCCCATGTATTATAAAATAATGTAATTTGAGAATAAGCATTGATCCACCCTATTCACCAAGGTCCACTTACTTTAAAATTTCTGGCCTCACCACTGCTTTCTTCGTCTCCATCTTAACCACCTCCCTCTCCTTCTTGTCTAGGAACTAGTGATTTCTTCTTTCCTTTACAATGTAATTAAGATACTTGGAAGGGGTATGTTTGGGAATATTGTAAGATACACAATGCTATTTAACAAATCAAAAACATGTCTAGGATCCTCAGGTGTGATTAGAAATGGCAAGAGAGATATTTTACCATAGTGTTGATTTCTCAGTAATAAACCACTTTGTACACACAATCATCAAATGTATGCATTTGTCTTCTACCTTTTTCTGACATGAATCATACACCATGGCAACAAGGGTCTAAATTTAGAATATTGGACATTTCTGTTTCCTTGTAATTGTTTCTTGTTAATAAACCACTGGCCTTCGTTTTGAATCCCCAAGGGCTTGGTGTATTGGCTGCAATTGTGCTATTACTGCACAAGGTAATGGCCCAGGATCTATTTTTATCCCTCCGTCAGGGATCCATTCGAACTTGATTATCTAAAGACACATGATCAGTCATTGATACAATTTATTTACCACCTAAAACCGAGCCTTGCCCTCTTGCTCTTTCACATAGGCAACAAGCTCTCTCATGGGGCAACGATAATGTTTAAAGCCTTTAGTGACCTCTACAGACATGGTCATGTTGCCTAGCATGAGTGATGAATGAAGTGTCAGCATGAAGGAAAAGATAGAGTCATTTAAGGGAATGGATGTTCTTCTTGTCAAGAGATGAATGGTGGCTGGGGTAGAATAGGTTGAACATAAAAACTCTTTCAGACCACTTCAGGAAATGAAGGCCCTTACAGAGACCACAATGATGCAGATGCAAAAAAATTAATAATATAATTTCAAAATAATCTTAAACTAAATTTAAGTACAGTTTAAATACAGTTTACAGAATTCATACTATTCAGACTATTTATAAAACCTACATAAACCCAGAAGCTTGCATACACTAAATGCACTAAAAAAACAAATAAGCAAAGCAGTACAACATTTGCAGAAATATTTTTCCATTTTAAACGTCCTAATTTACATACAGAGCGAGAGAGACAGGCCGTGTGCATTGCACCCTTTGCTTTGTTTCTCCCTCCAATTCTCTGTAACACACACCCTCACTATCACAAGGAAATGCTTGCAGCCACAACTAAAATCTACCCATATAATGGAGGTCTGAAGTCAAGCTATGTTCTGAGCCTAATCTGTTTACTATTTAACTATTCGTTTGCATGAAAAGGCCATTCATGAAAATGAATAGACTGTTCATAAAGTGGCGAGGATAGGGGCAGGCGGAGATGAGACAGGTCTAATATTATTTTAGCTTTGTCTGAAAGACGGATATGTATAAGAAAAAAAGAACAGCCTTGGAGAATTCTGCATGATGTGTTAAGCTCACCGGATTAAGGAGGATATCACTTATGGCTGCCACTTAGATATTGACAGCAAGCAAACAGATGCACAAACATGGACATGTGAGTTTGTGAAGACATTTATGCTGCAGAAATTTGCATATCTGCAGACAACACCTTCCGTTTACAGAGTGATGGCGAGATGCATGTGCCCCCTCAGATATTTGAATCAAGGTGGTCCAATCGAGTCTTATGTTTTGGATACATCAAGTCAGGATTTCAACCCAGGTGAACTTGCATGCTAAATGATTACAATATTGCTACACAAACAGATCTTCACTTATATATTAAAGAACTATTAAAGGGCTTTTTGTTTTGGTCATATCTCCTCGAGGTCAACAAGTAAGTCAAGATGGCCACTTGCAAAGATCGGCAAATCCAGCAACTGGTAATTCTTCTTCAGAAGTGCACATTCAGGGTCTTGGGAACTTATAAAAATGGCTTTACAATGATCTTCAGGTGGCCTGAACAAAACCTGTGCATCTTAATTCCTGGAAGTTTCCTTAGAGTCTGAAGTTGATACTAGTCAGACAGCTGATAAAGTCATGATACAAAAACACTAGATTACATTGTTCCCAGATGGATCTGCAGACAATATTCATCAGTATCAGGGGATAAGTAAATACAGTGCTCAGCGTAAATGAGTACACCCCCTTTGAAAAGTAACATTTTATACAATATCTCAATGAACACAAAAACAATTTCCAAAATGTTGACAAGACTAAGTTTTACATAACATCTGTTTAACTTATAACATGAAAGTAAGGTAAATAATATAACTTAGAGAACAAAATTTTTGACTACAAATGTCTAATTTAACAAGAATTCAACCACAGGTGAGTCTATTTATTCATTACACAGGTGTCCAGCAGACAGTTGACTATAAAAGGGTGTTAAAACCCCTTCCCATTTCATGCTGTCAGCAATGGCACCACATGGAAGAGAAATGTCACAAGACCTGAGAAAGAAAATTATTTCTTTACACCAGAAAGGTGAAGGCTACAAGAAGATCAGCAAAGCTTTACTTATCAGTCAGAATACTGTAGCAAAAGTGGTACAAAAATGTAAAAAAGATGGAACTGCAACCATCTCACAGAGACGTCCAGGTCATCCACGGAAGTTAAGACCTCGACAGGAGCGTCTTCTGATGAGAAGGGTTGAAGAAAATCGGCATGCAAGTTCACTGCAGTTATCTAAAGAAGTAGAAAGCCAAACTGGGGTGACTATTTCCCTTGACACAATACGGCGTACACTGCAGAGGAATGGCATGCATGGGTACCGTCCACGAAAGAAGCCTCTCCTAGTCATCTCCTCATCGCTCTCCATCCAGCATCCAGTCTCTAAAAGAGGTAATTCTTGAAGAATGGAAAAAGATAGATATTGTAAAATGTCGCCAAATTGTTCATTCCATGCCTAGGAGACTTGGTGCTGTCATTAAAAATCATGGAGGCCATACAAAGTATGAGATGTAGTAGTTTTTGTTGTGGGGTGTACTCATTTTTGCATCACCCTAATTTGAGTAAAACTGAAAAATGTGTAATCTAAGTTATATTATTAACCTTACTTTCTTGTTATAAGTTAAACAGATGTTATATTAAACTTAGTCTTGTCAACATTTTGGAAATTGTTTTTGTGTTCACTGAGATATTGTTTAAAATGTCACTTTTCAAAGGGGGTGTACTCATTTATGCTGAGCACTGTACCTGAAAAACAACCAGCACTGTTTGTGTGCGCAAGTGTTACAACATGTATCTCTCCTTAATGCAAGATTGCAAAGGAGAACCATTGACCTTAAGGGAAAAAGTTTTACCTCCAAAATACACCGTTAAAGTCTGTGGACTCACAGTTCTTATTAAAGTTACAGTCCCTCCAGTGTTGTAATTCTCACACACATGGACAATGTCACCACTAGTAATCAAAGTCTCAGAGTGCTCCATTCGAAGGACTATGGTCTCTTAATTTTCACATTCGCAGTGCTACAGGACAAGCCACTAAAAAGGGTCTATATCATCCATTGAGCCATGAGCAGGTAAAGGGGCTTGAGCTCTGAAAATTGCTATTTGCCTCCGTCCTCCCAGACCAAATGGGGATTAATTGAGTCTAATTAAAGCTCATCTCCACTGCAAGCACTAATGTGGTCAATATCTATCCAGCGGTAGACTGTCCTCAATTATCCCGGCCTCACAATTATCATCATCATTACAGAAGTGTCATTTTAACGCCAGTATTTCAAAGTTATCTTTTAAAGACCTGTTTCCTGTGAGAAAACGAGAAAAATAATTTTATTCCACCATTGGATGTCCCTCAGTGCCATATCCCTTTTCTCATTTGTCATTTTTTTCCCCTCTTCTTCTTTCTCTCCAACTTTCAGACAAGGCCTTGTCTGCAAGTGATGGATTGCAATAGTCTCTCGGTTATCTCAGGAGTCACAGGTAATCTGGAATATGCCAGATGAGACCCAGGTTTGCCAAATGAGCCATTCCAAACACACATATGCACGCAGACACAAATACATTTATATTGATTCAACTAACCAAATGCCCCATCACTCAACTGCTTAAAGGCTCTATGCGAATACCGCTCTCAACACTGATCCCCCCCTGAATCCAAACTTACGTGATGTAATACTGCACAGACTGTTGGGAAATAGTCCACTGAGAGTTCAGCACTAAAGGTGCCTAGCACAAGCACTTCTAAATCATAAAATGACAAATGAGACACCCTACAAACTTGAGGACTTTCGCAAAGAAGGATTCAGCATTGGTTCAAGTACGCCTTTGGGAAAGCCTTTAGCCTCTAGTCAAAGAACCAATGGCAAGGCACTTCAATTTGTAGCAAGCAGTAATGAATCTCTACGCCCAGACAAGGAAACATCATGGAAGTTGAGACCTTGCTTTTTTTAAGAAGTTGGTTTTGCCTGATGGAGATTAGCCTACAGGACAAGAAGTAGTAGAAATGGCAGCCACAAATTCATGTTGGACCTTCAATCTGAATATAGTGCAAGGGGACTTTACAAATGTAGCCTACATTCTTCTTCATTAACCAGATTGTTACAGTTTCTAAATCAACTTGCAGTACACTTCTACTACAGGGACAATTGCCAAACCTGAGGCACCTTGCTCAAGGGCACAATGGTGGAATTCCTATGAATCACCACTTTTAGAGTTTAAGCACATGAGTTTTAGGTTACCAGCCTAGCACTCTCTCTTCCTGACACCCTTCTAGAATAATTTAAAAAATGAGTCTTACCGTCAACCACACCTCAAGTCCTACCGCTAATCCTCCACATTTGGGCCGGACACAGACTGGCTGAGGAGAAATTGCCACAGGTTTAACTAGCACAACCAACAGAAGAGGTCCAGATCAGCACGTACACTGACTCCTGTCGACTGGACCATGACATTGACTAAAGAAAATGGCCAGATTGAAACCAGTGGGCGAGAAACCCCCTATAGCTTAAAGCAAAACTAACTTGGTCTCCGCCACACACCTTGGAAGAAGCTTGTGGAGTCAGTTGCAGAAGTTCCCAGCAAAAAAAAAAGTTAAAAAAAAGCGGGAGGTTCTGAAAGTCAAAACAAATAATTATTTATTGTCAATGCTGTTTTTTACCCTCCAAACTGGCTAAGGTGGTATGGCTCAGTGATTTGAAGTGGGGAGAGAGAATGAGGGAAGGAGTCCTGAGTTTTAATGGCTCATTGTAGATTTTTGTGGCAGATGAAATATGTTTTAATTTGCCAAGCGCTAGAGGGGCTGTCGATAACTCACATGCGAGAGAAAGCACCAAAAGGAGGGAATGCTTTCTCTCTCTCTCTCGCTCTTTCGTTCTTCACTCACGTTGGTGCTCCTGCATGTTCCCATGGTAACGGAGCACAGCAGCAATGCAAGGCGTGGCTTTTTTTTTTAAAGCATGCTAAAACTGAATGAGATAGACACCAAATACAAATTCTCTCACTGCTCTATCTGTCTTTCTATCTTTTCAACCTGTCTATTTATGTCTCACGCAAACACCTTGGTTATAAATTGAGTGTGACAGATAAACAGTTCAAATCACTGAAATTATGCATGCAAAAACTGGAAATGTAAATGTGTTCAGGATTTTGCATTTGCAGCCTATAGTATCATACTGAGTCATATTAGGTGTTGACATGATCCAAATGAGATCATGCACTTTAACCAGTAAAGGTGAAGGCTTGAATCGGAGATGGATGATGCAGGGAGTATTCGGAAGTTCTAAAGTATGTTGGAACATTCACAATCTCTCCGGCTGACCGAAGAAATTCTGCAAAAGCCACAGTCAGAAAATGAGATGTCAAGTGTGATTAATCTTCACACCATGAAAGGAAGAGAAATGAGGTGATTCGGGTGAAGAACAAGAAAGATCTAGAATAGCAATGAACAAGCTTGACATTCATCCATATTTTGTGCTGTGAGGTTCAGAGACCTAAAGGATGTATGTGGCATTCAGGTTAATGCGCACATTTTATCTTTCACAGTTGTGCATTGCTTCTGTTATAGACAATTTAGAGCTTGCTGCTAGTGAAACCGTTGTTTGTCTCTGGTTGTGAATCTAATTTCGGTTGGAGACGCAGACCTCATATCAGCAATAAATGAAGTTAAAACAAAAAAAAATGCCATTATTTAGTCAGCCTCGTGTCATTCCAAACCTGCATGCTGGTTTTTGTGCAATGACAGTTAACAGTGACCATTTTATATTGAATGTTATATTCCAAGACTTCTGAAGTTATATACTATTTTTTGTGTGAAGAACAGACCAAAATTTAGGGTAAGTTTACACAACAACGATGTACTAAAAATGGAAAAGTTTTTCCTTTGCGTTTTTCCTGGTACAAATGACAACATTGTCAAAATGATCCCCGTTCATACGCATCTGGGAAAACAACTAAAACACTGTATTATGCATGTCAGGCCAATAGTTGGCGATGTCACTTTGTAAAGAAAAACTAGACGCCTATAGACTGAACACGTAATATGCATGCTCACGACATCACCGTTTTCACAAATTCGCGTTTTTGTAGTTAATGGACACGATAACGGTAGTTTTCAAAAACTTGAGCTTTGAAACAGTTTTCAAAAGTTTGCGTTTTCAGGCCCCCAAAACGCTGTTGTTGTGTAAATTAACGCATACAAAATTTTCAGTTTTTAGTTGAAAACTAAAAACTGGTGTCTTGTAAACACCCCCTTAGTGTCCCCATTTTAATGTGCTAACACTAAATCACTGAGCTTGTGAAACCAGTGGTTAAAAGAAACAACTTAATACTTAATAGTTTACTACTGCATTATTTCTGTCATAACACCTCTCTGAATGTTTGGCATGGTAATGGATATGACAATGTTGATATGTTTGGTTTTGGCGGAATTGATCTGCTATGCTGCTACTACTGTTATTGCTGCTGCTGCTGAAGAGCAAGTACGGGACTACAGCTAATACATGCACAACACTCTGTGAGCAAGTAAGACATGATGTTGCTGTACAATATAGCATACATGAATTACCCGTAGCAGATCTATACAGGTGGAGCTGAGGGAGGTGGAGGGTTTCTGAAAGCACGCTAAATGCTGACCAAGTATTTAAAGGTTGAGCACGCAAGCTCATTGGCTACTGATACAGCAGGAACCAATCAGCTGTGTCCTATAGAGAATTATGTGATTGCAGCAGATTGATTTAAAGGGTTAGTTTACCCAAAAATGAAAATTCTGTCATTAATTACTCACCCTCGTGCCGTTTTACACTCGTAAGACTTTCGTTGATCATCGGAACACAAATGAAGATATTTTGGTTGAAATCCGATGGCTCAGTAAGGCCTCCATAGCCAACAATGACATTTCCTCTCTCAAGATCCATTAATGTACTAAAAACATATTTAAATCAGTTCATGTGAGTAAAGTGGTTCAATATTAATATTATAAAGCGACGAGAATATATTACAAAATAACGACTTATTTAGTGATGGCCGATTTCAAAACTGCTTCAGGAAGATTCGGAGCGTTATGAATCAGTGTGTCGAATCATGATTCGGATCGAGTCAAACCGCCAAACTGCTGAAATCACGTGACTTTGGCGCTCCGAACTGTGGATTCGACACACTAATTCATTATGCTCCGTAGCTTCCTGAAGGTGTGTTTTGAAATCGGCCACCACTAAATAATTTGTTATTTTGTTTTTTTTGGCGCACCAAAAATATTCTCGTTGCTTTATAATATTAATATTGAACCACTGTACTCACATGAACTGATTTAAATATGTTTTTAGTACATTAATGGATCTTGAGAGAGGAAATATTATTGCTCCCTATGCAGGCCTCACGGAGCCATCGGATTTAAACAAAAATATCTTAATTTGCGTTACGAAGATCTTACTGGTGTAGAACGGCATGAGCGTGAGTAATAAATGACAGAATTTTCATTTTTGGGTGAACTAACCCTTTAAGGACCTGTCAGCCTGGACCATCTAGAGTTTCATGACAGAACTTTGTATTTATTTGCCATAGGGTATGGATCAATGTTTTTCCAATGCTTGAACAAATCTTTCCCGACGTTTTCTCCAAGATGAGTGTTAGTACTGCAATTTTAAGCGTAAGCATTTGTTAGCTTATCACCAGTTGGTCCTCCCTCTCACAGCTTTACAACAATATTTAACATATCATTTTTAGTTAAATTTCAGTCTCTTCCTCATACAAAGCTGTATGACTTTAGAAGACTTGAAACAAGTGCACAAAAAGCAAAGATTACTTTCGTGGTACTTTTATGGTGCTTTTTGTCCATTTGAAACTCTCTAGCCGTGGTCACGAACTGTCGTGAGTTGGAAAATATCTGCGTAAAAACTGCAAAATTTCTGCTTTGTGTTCCACAGAACAAACAACAGCATACAGGCTTGAGTACATGACAGAATTTCCTTTTTCGTTCAGCTATTTCATTCAGCTATTCCATCACACTAATCGTATGTTATCGCATTACCACATTCACACATTGCGAAGTTAAAGACTATATCATGTAAACACAAACAGGGTCAAGTGTTCATAATGCAAATATAAACATGCCAAAAGCAGATCCTGGAAATGTCCTGGGGCAGATCCCCGCTTAGTCACTGGCTTGAGAGAAATGTGTAATTATCATTCACACTTAAATGATCTGTTAATTGAGACGGACTCGAGCTGTGACAGGGACCAACAGGGAACTAGTGCTAAGCTAACAAACGCTTGCGCCTAAATTTGCTAAACTAACACAAACCACTAATCTGAGAGAAAACATCGCAACAGTTCTGCTAAGCCCCTGAAGGCTGAACAACATGCTATGGCAAATAATTTAGCACATACACTTGATTTTGAAAAATCTGATTCATAATCTTTGTAATTTTACTGTTAGCTTTATATTAGCCTTAGCTACAAAGAAATCTCTTCTCTACAAGTCAAAATCTAAATTTACCCTATTTACTTTCTAAATGTATGTTCCTGGTCTTACTGTACAAATTTCATCAGCACACATTATTAAAACAAAATGTCCCCAAAAAGTCTGAAATCTAGTTACAACAGTAAAATGGGCTGTTTTATGTCACTGTAAGTCATTTCATTCAAGCAAGGCCATCCATCTCAAGCCAGCAGCATTTGTTTTGACAGATATGGTGATGTCACACCTGGGGAACGAGGTGCTGATGGTGATTCAATGTGTTGGGGGTCAGATTTCTTACTGATGTTTTATGTCAGCCGGTCAGCGAGGTTAAAAGCTTTGTCAACTAAAGGAATTACAACGTGCTAACTGGCCATCCCAAATGTATCTTTGAATCAAGCCATTACCTTTTCCAAAAAAGGGCTGAAAGCAAAGAGCAGATTCCTGACACTTAAGCAAAATGATACTGACAGGTCTGTAAACACATTACTTTTAGTGTCATGGTCCATTAGCAAGAAGCAAGGACCTCAGATCCTCTCCGAGTCATACATTCCAGGTGGTTTTCCTGCAATTAAAATTTATCAATTTATTGTTCCATTTTAACAAATGCATGGATATTATTGTAATCATTACACTTTTACTGATGATGTGCTGCACCCTGGTGGTTAGGAGAGGTATCGTAGGCTCCATACTTTGACGGTGACTCGCGCACTGTTTTGTTTTATGATGATGGGACCCCCCCCTCCCCTTTCACCATCTGTCTGGGAATTCTCCTTTCCTGAAACTAACCTAGACAGTTCCCTCCCTCCTTTCCCTCTCAGCCTCATATTCTCCTTTAGCTGAATTTCTTGATAGTTTTTGACGCATTAATGGCTACCAAAAATCATCTATCTGTACAACACTGCTTTATTCCTGATAGCCTTAAAAGTTCACTAGTCACATTTACAATTCCTATCTGACACAATTTACCCCACAGCAGTGTTGTTATTGTTGACTACAACTTAAACTATTAAAAATTATTGTTGTTAATAGAAATAAGGCTGACTTTTTACAAATGTTAAATGAAGTAGAGCTTTAATTGAAGTACTAAAGATAATGAAATAATAGCTATATAGAAATGTTTAAAAAAAGTAAAAAATACAGAAAAGTACTATCACTAAAATTTAAATGTTCAAACTTTCTCATGTGCATCTCTCAGTCGTGAGAAGATGTAGCCTATATGAGGGGCCATCCTAAAAAAATTTGTAGTCTGTAACTTTTTTTGCTTAAAAATTATCCAAAATCAATTTGAGCAAGTACATATCCAGCCAGTGTTCAAAACTGTCTCCTTAGGCCCGATTCACAACAGTAAGCTTGTAAAAACATTTTATAATAGAATCGGCACTGGTGGGTTTCCGCAGGAAATTCGTTCATGTCGCCTTTGTGTCATTTTGTCTGCAGGGGCGGATTAAGGTGGTCAGAGGCCCCTAGGCTGCCCTTTGTGTGAGAGCACTTAATCATTATGCTTTACTGGAAAAATTGATTTAGTGCCATACATGGTCCACATGCAAATATTAAGGTTAACTGGTTTACACGCACACATTGAGACAGCCAATACTACCGTTTTTCTTCTACATTTCTTCAACTGGTGGACCACCACAGTAAGAAAACTTCCACCACACATTGGTAAAATGGGAAATTGAAAATCATAATAAATCATATATAATAAACCAATATAATATAGCCAAATCAGCGCTCAAGCGCACGCATAAAACTTGGCACCGCGCACCGGGAAACGTAATTATTATGAATGTGTATTATGAATGTGTCGTGAAAAAACAGCAAGGAGACTTTCTAAACATTTTAATAATTTGCTGATAATATTTTCTGTTTTCGGCGGAAAAGATGAAGACTACGATGCTGATTCGTCATTTCCGCAGTAGTGGACGCATTAGGCCAGGGGCACGTTCAAGCTCAAACCGGTGCGCAACGTTTTGCTACGTTTTCCGGGTTGAACGACATGTTTCCTGGAAACGGTGTGCAACGGGTTTGAGATACGTTTTCTCTTGTTTGGTGGGTGTGTCAGAAATGTCAGCCCAATCAGCGCCAACATGTATATAAACCACGCGGTATTAAAGAGACAGCTCGCACAATGGGTATTAATGTAACATAAAATACTATACTTATATATTTTGCTATTGTATTGTGAAGTGACACTTTAATAAACTTTTCTATACTCCTCTGATTATATAATGGTAAATATTACAAAACCATAGCACATCAGTGACCAGCAATAATGATAAGCCTAATACTCACAATAAAAATAATATAGATCATAACACAGTGATAAATAATATATAGATAAAGAAGTGGATTATCCTTGACCTGAAATGTTTGTCTTATCATCCTGAAATGCGAGGCAAGTTGTATCACAATAATTAGAAGTTTCCACAAATCCCTTCACTCGATTGGGATGTTCTCTTTTATTCTGGACGGCAAGGACAGTGACTATAATATTGAGCGTATTTTGCAGTATTAAACACGTATTTATATCGATATCATCAGGCTCCGAAAATTCTTCAAAAAGAACACAGAGAATGGCCTTCTCAGCTGCCGTAGTTGCAACGCTTGCGTCATCACAACAGGGTGTTCAACGCGCCACCGTTTCCGTTTATTAAACGTTTTGCAACGTTTTGTCGGGGCTGAACGCAGCCCAGGTTTCATACGGATTACATAATCTGAGAATATGTATTTTCCATTTGAATTGGTTCGATTAAAAGTAGACATGTCAAGCTTTTTATAGATATATTTCTCATGTCTGTGAGGGAAATACAGTTCATGTTTGTTACGTGCTCAGATTCAGAGACGACAGAACGCGCATCCTGGTTGTTATGCGCCTAATAATAGTGCACATTTGTCTAGGACTAGGCTAACATTAGCAAACTTGTAAAGTTGCTACTACTTACATGTTTCAAGTGATAAACCATATTTGAGGTCGATGAATGATAGGCGAATGTTTGGATTTCCTAACGTTAATAATCTCTCCCTCACGAATTGCGTGACTTCGCCACTTGATGTATCTATATCAAGCCAATTTATTTTTTCAGTATATATTATTCACGTTGTTCTTTTAACCTTTTGTATTTTACGTTTTTTGTGCTCAACTATCGTAATTTCTTTCGGACATCTATGCAGTCTAGCAATAGCTGTGATGTAAATGAAAATGATTGACATGATTTGATCAGCAGCTGATTGGACAGATTTGACCCAAATGTCACATCTATCAAATCACCTGCTTATTTATTTTTTTATGTTTCTCATGGGCCAATGAGGGAAATTTTCATTAACAATTTGAGAACAAATTGTATAATTTGCAAGGTTCTACGTGATCCGAGCTGAGCGATTGTTAGATTTAATCACCATTGGCAGCGTGATTTATTGTAATGCTTTTTTTCTCAGTTGGTCAATAAAAAAAGTGTCAGACATGTTACTTGATTCATCCACGCTGAGGAGCCGTGCTGAGGCACAACCCACATAAAGATGATAATTCCACAAAAAACTGCAAATGCAGGTTTCAAACAGAGATGGTGACAAAGAGGCAAAACTTACAGACTGCAGCTTTAACAAAAATTTGGTAATGTGCAGATAAATCCAAAATATTTTATCTTGTTCTTGGTCTTAAAACAGCAACGTATCATTCTCTTGTTCCTTCTCTCCTCACAAGGTCTTTTCAATGTGACCCGAGCTTAACATGCAAGTTAAGGCGTGAGGGTCAAATCCTGACACTACGGGAACAGCCTGACATGAACTGAGTCATTGTGAATCCTCTAAAGAGACAAAAAAACATACACTCTGACAGACAAGTGTTTGTGTGACGTGCATAATTATTTTTATTTTTTTTCAGAGGCAAGGAACTGAAGATTTCCTGTTTGGAGTACGACTCCTTAACACAGTTGGTCCGGAATTAATTGGAACAAGGGTTAGAGGGTCAGTGCTGAAGAAATCACCTCTGCTCCTTCTGTCTGGCTTGAGGAAACAGGAAAAGTCCCATTTCAGGCAACTGAAAGAGTTTCAAAGTGAAGGTGATTGGCAGTCCTGCACTTTCCATCTCTGTGGAGGGCTATCAGATGGAACAGGAGCTATTCTGTTCTCTATAAGAGCACAAAAGGTCTTTGGATGGATTCATAGAGGCAATACGGTCAGGTTTTTTGTTGTTGAACAAGGTGCCATGCACTGTGAGCTTTACTTTGAGAAACACACTTCAAAGTCTCAAAGGAAGGTTATATACACAGCTTCACTTTTAGACAGACCAGTTTTTTGGGTCATGCTACTTTTGATTGAACAAACAATCATTAGCAAGTATGTAAACGCCATAAACAGTGCTATTTAATCAAGAAAAATGGGTTAAAGAAAAACCTGGTATCTAGGTTTTACGCCAATCTTATTTATTGGGCCACATTTCTGAACCATGGGCAGAACGAATTTCTGAACAAGAAAATTGATTGTAAATAGATGTAATTAGATTTAATGACAATTTGTTCAGCACGTTTCATGAATGAGGCTCAATGTATGCATATCTAATGGTTTTGGCATCAAGACAAACAAAAATTTTAACTTCACATTAACAATTTTTGGATGTAAGTATTATTTATAAATTAAAAATGAATTTAAAAATATTTACAAATTAAATAAAATATATGCCATAAATTATTTTTTATAAATAATATTATAATAATAACAACATCATTCTATTTCATATTTAATTTATAAATAATATTCTTTATAAACTTATTTTGTATTAAAACCTAAACCTAAAAATACATGCAAAAACCTATATTTTATAAATATGAAATAAAAAACAAAAAATGTTTTATAATTACTTAAATGTG
>RJVU01053127.1:10086806-10127698 GCA_003731715.1 Anabarilius grahami | reverse complement strand
CGATTTTCAAATGCCTTTTATGTCTTGGTTTTATTAAATAAAGATATTTAGACATTAATTATAATAAGTTTTAAACTCTGATAATCTAAGCAGTGAACAAATTATTTCAATATTTATTGTGGGAAAAAAATGTCATAGCCCGTTGATTTTACACAAATTATGACTGACAGTTGTGACATCATTTCCATCACAACCAACAACAACATCAAATTAAAATATTAAAACTAGGGCTGGGAAGCGATTAAAATTTTTAATCTAATTAATTATAAGATGTTGCAGTTAATTAATCACAAATTTATTGTACATCAAATTGGCTGAGAAATTATCCCCGATAGATAATTTGAAGTCATTATTGTGTAAAGCATCAAATAGACATTACAAAAAGTAGAATATTTTATACGATTCCACATAGAATTTATTACACAAACATTTGGACCATGAGGTTGAGTAAATGATGACTGAATTTTTATTTTTGGGTGAACTAGGCTATATCTTGATTTTATTATTTATTTTTTATCAATATGGAAATATGAAATTGAAAGTAAACATATGGTCAACTGATGTTTTATGAAGCATTTTTTAGAGAACTTACAGTATCTCACAGAAGTAAGTACACCCCTCACATTTTTGTAAATATTTTATTATATCTTTTCATGTGACAACACTGAAAAAATGACACTTTGCTACAATGTAAAGTAGTGAGTGTACAGCTTGTATAACAGTGTAAATTTGCTGTCCCCTCAAAATAACTCAACACACAGCCATTAAAGTCTAAACCGCTGGCCACAAAAGTGAGTACACCCCTAAGTGAAAATGTCCAAATTGGGCCCAATTAGCCATTTTCTCCCCCCTGTGTCATGTGACCCATTAGTGTTACAAGGTCTCAGGTGTGAATGGGGAGCAGGTGTGTTAAATTTGGTGTTATCGCTCTCACTCTCTCATACTGGTCACTGGAAGTTCAACATGGCACCTCATGGCAAAGAACTCTCTGAGGATCTCTCTGAAAAAAAGAATTGTTGCTCTACATAAAGATGGCGTAGGCTATAAGAAGATTGACAAGACCTTGAAACTGAGCTGCAGCACGGTGGCCAAGACCATGCAGCGGTTTAACAGGACAGGTTCCACTCAGAACAGGCCTCGCCATGGTCGACCAAAGAAGTTGAGTGCACGTGCTCAGCGTCATATCCAGAGGTTGTGTTTGGGAAAAAGACGTATGAGTGCTGCCAGCATTGCTGCAGAGGTTGAAGGGGTGGGGGGTCAGCCTGTCAGTGCTCCGTAAACCGTAAACTGCATCAAATTGGTCTGCATGGCTGTCCTCCCAGAAGGAAGCCTCTTCTAAAGATGATGCACAAGAAAGCCCGCAAACAGTTTGCTGTAGACAAGCAGACTAAGGAACCATGTCCTGTGGTCTGATGAGACCAAGATATACTTATTTGGTTCAGATGGTGTCAAGCGTGTGTGGCGGCAACCAGGTGTGGAGTACAAAGACAAGTGTGTCTTGCCTACAGTCAAGCATGGTGGTGAGAGTGTCATGGTCTGGGGCTGCATGAGTGCTGCCGGCACTGGGGAGCTACAGTTCATTGAGGGAACCATGAATGCCAACATGTCCTGTGACATACTGAAGCAGAGCATGATCCCCTCCCTTCGGAGACTGGGACGCAGGGCAGTATTCCAAAACACACCTCCAAGACAGCCACTGCCTTGCTAAAGAAGCTGAGGGTACCTAAACCCTATTGAGCATCTGTGAGGCATCCTCAAACGGAAGGTGAAGGAGCGCAAGGTCTCTAACATCTACCAGCTCCGTGATGTCTTCATTGAGGAGTGGAATAGGACTCCAGTGGCAACCTGTGAAGCTCTGGTGAACTCCATGATATATGGATATATGATATATTGGAGTTCTCCATGAACTCCAAAAATAATGGTGGCCACACAAAATATTGACACTTTGGGCCCAATTTGGACATTTTCACTTAGGGGTGTACTCACTTTTGTGGCCAGCGGTTTAGACATTAATGGCTGTGCACATTATTATTAATGTTGTGCGCATCACGCAGGCACAATAGCTCTCTATGACAGATGTATCACTTTTATTTCCTTTTTCCTTTTTTATTCAAAATATTCACAAACTTGTTTACTATAGCCTATCATGACATGAAATATAGGCTAGGTGCTGAGCAACCACGGAAAAATATGAGATATTCTCCATTCATTTTAACCAATAAAAAACGACTGCAGCTTGTGACGTTCTTTTCCTTTTTATAGTTCACTTGAAGCAGTTACTATGGTATTTTTTAACGACGCTTGTCGAGAATGCATCAACGTAATGTGCAGCATGAATCTCTCCACAAAACTCACAATAGTGTCCTCATGGCTCTATTCTGGCTCAGATATTATGTGTGCGAGCTCAGTTATGGAGTGTGGGCACCAACCGTCAGAAATGTGTGTGTATAATATATATATATATATATATACTGTAGAGAGAGAGAGAGTTATACATCATAGGCCTATGTGTGTGAAAATATTTTTTTAATGTTAGCTATGTAATTAACTTAGCTAAAAAAGGATGTCAAAGTTTGTAATGCAATTAATAGTCAAAAATGATGACAACACATGTGGATGTATTTCTTAAGGCAATGTTTTCAGAGAACTCACTCTAGGGGAAGTTGCTAGCTGTTTATGTCCTGTTTTTATTTCTGATGGTTCATTGTATGACACTGTAGGCGTTCTGGCATCTGTCCTGAACTACTTTATCGTTTTACTTTTTTTAACTTGTGCCAGAGAACTGCGTTATCCTAACTGTTATCCTAAGCACCACTTGTCAAGTAGTCAAGTGTACATGCAGATGGAGTGTTTGTGTCTAAACAATTTTTTTGTAACGTTCTGCCTTATATTTTTCCTCAGGTCAAGGGGATTGAGGATGACATGATCAACACAAACCTCTACAGTAACCTTCATCAGCACCTTTGTTTGTAATTTCTCAGCCTTCTCCTCTTTCATCCATTCATCCTTTGCAACCAGTAACCAGCTGCCTCCTTTTCTCCGTCCCCCCTCCCTTGGTGGCCCCATGCACGGCCGTCTGGTCCCTTAGGTAAATCAGAGATGCCCAGGCACACCCTGGCCAGGAAAGGCCCAGGATCGGTTTACGGCCTACCTGAAAAGATCCTTTTAAAACATCAAGTACATTGCTCCCTACTTTGAACAATGGCAGACCTTTTCAGACTCTTTATGCATTGAAAAGCCCTTTACGTGCCTCTTGACTTGCTGTTCTGAATGCGAGATTCATTGTAGATACTGTGTTTTGTGCAGACAACAGAGTGTTGGACAGAGCAGACAAAACAGACAGCATAAATACCTCAGATCCTTCAAACTGAAGTTAACAAACAAACACCATTGTCTGCATACGGCAGGTGTGTGGGTTACCAAAAACAATCTAAAGAACAAAAAAATGAGTGTAGAAGAGGCTTAACTACTCTGTTTATGTGACACGTCTTTGATATTCTGATTGTTTATGAGACAGATCAAAAGTTAAAAAAAACAACAAAAACATGCTCCTGAAAACAGACTTATAAACTAAAAAAACTTTTCAAGTTTGAAGGATTAGTTCGCTTTAAAATGAAAATTACCCCATGATTTACTCACCCTCAAGCCATAGGTGTATATGACTATCTTCTTTCAGATGAATACATTCGGAGTTATATTAATAAACACCCTGATGCTCCAAAGCTTTATGATAGCAGTTAAAGTGCATTCATCCATCATAAACATACTCCATTCCACTCCACGGCTCTGGGGGGTAAGTAAAGGCCTTCTGAAGCGAAGCGATGCATTTGTGTAAGAAAATTTCTACTTGCGGATTCTACTTGCGTCTAAAGCGTAATTTACGCGACATATAACGTAGGACATAGCGTAGTACGTCATGGCGTAGTGTAATACCAGTAGTATGCCGCAAAAGTTACGCTTTAGACATAAGTAGAATCCATTTGGCCGGAAACTAGTTATTTGACTTTATAACGTGTTAAATATGGATATTTTTCTTACAAAAACATATTGCTTCGCTTCAGAAGGCCTTTATTAACCCCCCAGAGCCTAGTGGAGTACGTTTATGATGGATGCATGCACTTATTTGAGCTTCAAACAGGTTTCCATGTACTGCCATTATAAAGCTTGGGAGCATCAGGGTGATTATTAATATAACTCTGATTGTATTCGTCTGAAAGAAGAAAGTCATATACACCTAGAATGGCTTGAGAGTGAGTAAATCATGGGGTGCTTTTCATTTGAATGTGAACTAATCCTTTGATATGGTGAACTTTGGATTTTATGCAAGAAAATGTGTAGCTGAAAATAACTGACTTTTTTTCTAACATTTAAAAATATTTTTATACTGAATATATATATATATGTCTGAGAGAAAGTGTTTAGATTCTTAAATATTTCAAAAAAACATATAATTTATTTTTTATAATTTAGTTTTGTTCACTTCAGTAGTCGTTGCATTTTTTTTTATCAGCCTCTAAATTATTATTATTATTATTATTCCATTCAGCCCCTTAAAAACATGAAAACTAAACATCTGTTTTCTTTCTGTGATTTATTCATTCACCTTGTTTATTACAAAAAAATTTTGTACATTTTTCATCAGAATGACATCTGAAAATAACTTCCATCTGGTATGTAACACCCACTTTCACTATCCATTAAATTTGCAGTTTAATCAATGACGATGTTAAGTTTATTTCTAGAGCAAAAAACAACTTAAAGTTGACCAAAGTACTTTACATTGATACAATTATAACAACATTCAAAACAAAACAAAACAATAAAAGATTATATTAACCTTTATAATACATTAAAAACCAAGGAAAACAAATTAGTTTTTAGCTTAGATTTAAAATTAGAAAGTGTCAAAATGGGTTTGATTAAGTGTTTTCTTTTTTAATAGCATTGCTAAATGCTTTTTATGCATTTTACTGAAAGAATAGGTCAGTATTTTAATATTCATGAGAATGCAAGTAATTAATTTAATTAATATAGCAATTAACTAAAGTAAAATAGCCTATACTTCCTTGAAACTTTGGCTTGAAACTCTCAAATTACTCTGCAAATTTAGTTCTCAGAAGTGTAGGATTTGTTATGTCAGACTGTAGATCACAATCTAATCTTGGATCTTCAGGAAGTCTCAGTGAAGCTTGCTATAATCCCGGTGCTGAAACGGTCCCTTTGCATGTTCGGCTCTCCAGAGGAGGGATTAGGTGACCCATGTGTGGGAAGAGAGGAGTGGAGAGAGAGAGTAGAACCACGCTCGACTCTGGCTTAAAGGGATAGTTCACCCAAAAATGAAAATTCTGTCATTAATTAATTACTCACCCTCATGTCGTTCCAAAGACTTTTGTTCATCTTCAGAACACAAATGAAGATCTTTTTGATGAAATCTGAGAGATTTCTGTCCATCGACAGTCTACGCAACTACCGCTTTGACGCTTCAAAAAGTTCATAAAGAGATCGTAAAACTTATCCATACGAATTGAGCAGTTTAGTCCAAATTTTCTGAAGAGACATGATCACTTTATATAATGAAAATATTTAAATTAGGCTTTTATTCACATATAAACATTCATCAACTCACACATCAGTTAACAGAAGCTCAAGCATGTTTGCATGTTTGCTTGACTTGCGAGAACCAATGAGGTTCTCTCTCTTGTTTTATCGTTTGAGCTTCCAGAAGAGGTTTGTTCTCATGCGTTAAGCAGGTTCAGTTGAGCTGTTTATGTTCGCTGATCAATGTTTATATGTGAATAAAAGCCTAAATTAAATCTGTTTATCATATAAAGCGATCGAGTCTCCTCAGACAATTTGGACTGGACTCATTTGGAATGGCATGAGGGTAGGTAATTAATGACAGAATTTTTTTGGGTGAACTATCCTTTTAACAAACCCCGTTTCAAACCCAGGATCCATATAAGGCTGAATCTAGATGTGTATCACACGTTAAAGACTGAAAATGTGGGCTTGCTACTGTTACTAAACAGTCCGCTGTAGTTTGATCGAATACGTGTTCTCTGAAAATAGCCTACAGTACCTCCGAAAGTAGGCTACAAGGCCCAGTTCTACGGGGGTGCTAAGCACCCTCAAACGCAAGCAAGAGCACCCTCAGTTGATACAGTAACAATATATTGGCAAAACCGATTTGGCAAGCGCTCCAGTGCATATTTATGTTTGCGCTCTGGAGAACATCAAATGTATCTATTTACAACGTGATTTTGCAGCGGTGAGCAATGTAGCCAATCACAGACATTGTTGTTGATCTCTTGAATGCAATGGCCAATCAGAGGCATTTTAAGTTAGTCAGAATCCACTCACTGCTCAAAACGCCAGAGTTTTTATTCAGTGCTGAGTTTTGCAGGCTCGCGAAGCCTCTCATTATCAAACAAAGTGTAGACACGATGTAAGTGATTAATATTGTGCATTGTTGGCAGCTTCACGGATTATAACGGAACTTTGTGAGATCACGAAGAACTGCAAAGAAACCGTGTTTTATGATTGTAAAAGTATTGTTTTTCATGCTGCTAAGAGGACTGGTGGCTGCAAAGTATCGGAAGTGACATATAAACCTCTGTTTCCTTTTAATATCTAACCGTTTATCCTCCTAATCTTCTCTATATCATTTTAAAATATAGTATTCTGTGCAGAATTTAAATGGGTCCGCCAGTCCGATACCTTTGGTGGTCTGAGCCGACTCGCGGATATGATCCGCTCTGTGCTCTCGTGTCCCTGGACCAGAGCAGACTGTGCTCGTGCTGCAGCGGTTCATGTGATACTAACGCGAAAACAGACTTCATTTGCGTCTATGGAAAGCATATTTACACTGTCTGAATCATTCCCTATTCTCTATATAGTGCACTCTGTGCCATTCACGATGTAGAAACTAGTAAAAGCATTTGATTGGACAGAAGATTTGATGAGAAGCTGAAGTGCGATGTGATGTCATGAAAATCCGTGATCCATTTTAGCGGAAGTGAGAGACTGTAAGTTTTGAATGCTTATATCTCCTAAATGCGAATTTTGTCATTGTTTTGAAACACACCAGCTTATTCATAAAATTAAGGCTAACATATTCATACTAAAAGCTAAAAACTTAAATTTTGATTTCAGGGGGACTTTAAGCCTACATCTGCATTTTACTAGAGCACCCTCAGTGATTTCAGAAGCAGAACAGGGCCAGGCTACAACACGATTCAGTCAGAGTGAACTGTTCGAATTATTCAGACTGAATCACCAAAAGATTCAGGGCGTTTAGCTAACCGTGAGTGTTGAAAAGAAACGACTCAAACGTGAGCGTTTCTGTATTTGTGGGTGTTTTCAAACTGGTGGGTGTTTATAAATCATGCAATGAAAATGATCCCCTTCACCCGACCCCACCCCTAAAACCTACCCACACTCTTACGTGGGCAAATCAGGTAACTCTTTTAAAAACGCCCCTCTGTTTATGGCCTCGCCCACTGATCATAAATCTGACTTACTGTCAGTGGTGTTGTCTACTCTACGTAATACGCATTACGCAGGTATATGCCGTATACCCACTAGGAATGTAAAAGGATTTCCGTATACCCACTTAAAAAGCGCGAGGATACGTAACCATCTAATAAATCACAAAATATGATTTGTGGTTTGTTGCTTTTGACATGAAACAAAGTCTCATATTTCTCAAAGTCTTAAGTTTCATATTTTGCCCATTTTACCTCGGAATAAAAAAATAAAAAAATCATACCGTTTTGGCGCTCTTTAATGTGTAACTTAGTGACAGATCGCAGTATCAGTTCAAGAGAAGCCGCAGCCTGATGCGCACGTGAACTGATCCTCTCCTCTGCTTTAATACCAGTTACAGCGCGAAATAAACATGAAGAAACAACTCAAGGTATGATAAAAGATACAGTTCAACTTAACGAAATCCATATCATGAGATATAATCGCTTAATCAGTGTTTCAACCGCAGAAAGACGTTAATAACAGCTTGTAAACAATGTCACATAACTTCACATTTACCTCAGAAAAACATATTCAGTGACCATAAACTCGTTAGTCAGATAGAAAAATGAACTCTAGAGAGGAGCATTTAGCTAAATATATGCACCATTTTACATATTAATTATAATTTTTAATGTTCTTCAATAGCCTATAACTATCATGCATGTTTGAATAAATCCGTCAAGTTGACAGCCACCATTTAAATTTATATTTCAAAACACGAACTGGAGTAGAAATAAATTTAAAGTTTTTAGGCCTATTATAACCTTATTAATATAAAAAATTCCTTAAGTGTAATTTAACTTTGTAAACAAATCATTTCATTTTAACCTTTTAACCTTTTCTTGAGAAAATTTGCCACGTAACGTAGCCTACTGTACCTGATATACAGTATATCCAAAATAACTGATATTGAAACGAATTGCAAATTGAAAATTACTGAATTGAAATGCATAACTATGATGACAGACTGACATGGTGCAAAACAGAAAAAGTTCAAACAGGGTGATATTGTGACATACTGATAAGCCTCATCTTTCCATTATTGTTACACTCTAAAAATGCTGGGTTAAAGTTGGGTTGAAAATGGACACGATTGGGTTGTTTTAACCCAGCAGTTGGGTTAAATGTTTGCCCAACCTGCTAGGTAGTTTTATTTAACTCAACTATTGCTTAAAAATGACTATATATGTGGCTGGCTTAAAATTAACCCATAGGTTGGAAATTGAAAATCAGACACATAAGTACTAGAGGCAACAACAATAATCAAAAGGTGAACATTTATTAATAAACAATTTTATGCATGTTTATTGCTTAACTATTATATTTAATATTAATAAATGTTAATTTCAAACATATTTTGGGTTAATTTTAAGCAAGCAATACAGCAATTTTTACACAATAGTTGAGTTAAATAAAACTACCCAGCAGGTTAGGCAAACATTTAACCCAACCGCTGGGTTAAAACAACCCAATTGCTGGGTTTGTCCATTTTCAACCCATTTGAGAGTCTGAAGAGAGTAATAACAGTTGCAACTTGCACTCTTAAATGTGCATTGAAACTTGCCAGCTGATAAAACTTATGCTGCAGGGACCATATTCATATAACATCTAAGGCTGTATCTTAACTGGCTGAGTTAGATGGTGATTGACACTATAGAAAATCAGTCCAGAGTCTCTTCAGCTGTAAATGTCACTGGCTGTTAAAGTCTTTTGTTGATTATAATAAATTGACATGTAGATAACACTCATAAGCAGTCTTTCAGAATGCTCTCATAGATCAGATGCATACTATATGCATTAGTGAGTGTGGCGGTGCTTATGGGGTGTCGCTCTGGGAGGGGTAAGTATGAGGCCGGGAGGAAAAAAATCACAGTATACTTACTATAAAAAACTAGACTACTGTCCTGCAGAGACCTGTACTTTCGGGCATCGCTCTGATTCTAAACATGTTCTGCAGAAAAATACTGGACAAGCGACTTGACTACTGAAATACTGTCCTGAAAAATTTAAATTCACTACACGATTTTAGGCCTTTTCCCACTCACCGACAGTTATTTGTGTACAATCAGGCTGCTTAAAATCGCAGGAAAATCTGTGCTCGTTCACCTGAGTGACCATGTGAGATTTTTCGATGCGTAGTTGCGTGAGAGATATTTAGCAGTTCAAGTTCTACAGTGTGAAATGTGTATGACATGACATACAGTTGTTTATTGGGTACACTCTAAAAAATGCTGGGTTAAAAACAACCCAAGTTGGGTTGAAAATGGACAAACCCAGCGATTGGGTTATTTTAACCCAGCGATTGGGTTGTTTTAACCCAGCGACTGGGTTAAATGTTTGCCCAACCTGCTGGGTAGTTTTATTTAACCCAAATATTGTTTAAAAATTACTGTATTTCTTGCTTAAAATGAACCCAAAATATGTTGGAAATTAACATTTATTAATATGTTTAATAAACAAACATTTATTAATACTTTTTTTGAATAATATTTAAACAATAAACATTTATTAAATTGCTTATTAATAAATGCTCATCTTTTTGATTATTATTGTTGCCTCTAGTAATTATGAGTCTGATTTTTAATTTCCAACCTATTTTGGGTTCATTTTAAGCCAGACATATAGTAATTTGTAAACAATTGTTGGGTTAAATAAAACTACCCAGCAGGTTGGGCAAACATTTAACCCAACTGCTGGGTCAAAACAACCCAATCGCTGGGTTTGTCCATTTTCAACCCAACTTGGGTTGTTTTTAACCCAGCATTTTTTAGAGTGTAACTTTGTTACCATTTTTAAATAGTTTTCCCCATTTTAATCTAGGCAAAAAAATTTTCAAGTCACTTAAAATAGTCTTGCAACTCCAAGAATCCCTTAGTAATATCATAAGGGCTTTAACTTAAAATTAATTTATAATAACTGTATGGCCTTTCTATTAAGGGTTTCTCCATTTAAGGGATTTGTTATGGTTGCAGACCCTTCTGATATTTCTGTGGTGCCTCTGTTACCCAGAATGACCAGTAGATGTCAGCAAACACCATCAAGTCATAAGTAGGCCATATAACTATAATGATTTTAGTGTCAAATCATTTTAAACCCTAAAACTTTAACCAAGTCACTGAGTTGCTCGTGACAGTGTAGTTTGTGCATTGATCTTTATATGATGATTGCTTAATCTTATCGACGTTACAAACTGCAAACAAGAGTTTTTATGATGGGATTAACCTGACATAGCTCTAGTTAGAGGGGAACTCTCTTAAACTGCCCTCATATTTTACATAACTTCTATTCCGTGACTTTTTTGTTGTTTTCAGTGGCTTAATTTAGGCTGAAATTATCCCACTTAAAGAGATTTAAAGAAGATAAATCACATGCAACACTTCCTTCTGAGCCTGTTTATGACCATTTTGTTGATGTTTATTCTGTCACTATTGAACAGTCAGTGGTGTGCACATACAGTGTGCAAATTAAGATTATTATATTAAAAAAATAGAACTAACCTAAATTAAAATGCTAAAAAAAAAAAAACATAAAATCAAGATGTAAACTTAAATCTTATTTATTTTTTCCCCCTTTGTTTTTTTTGTTGCAAAAAACACAGTTCTCAAAACTTCTGGAATCACAAAATTAATCATGGTTAATTAAATTAATACATCAATACTTCCAATTACTGTTAATAACATTTGAAAACTAGAAGCTTTTTCAAAATTACAGCAGAAATGCAGAAAATATCTTACCTTACAGTCAAAAATGTTGAGAACCACTGTTCTAGATCTTTATTGAATGCATAAAATATGGACGCACCTGTAATTTGTGCATGCATATCTGTGATATTATGCCACCTTCTGAACTTTACATTTCCTGAAATGTACAAAGACTGATAATAAAGATTTAGGTTAAAGCACCAGTCCAAAGGTTGAACTACGCAAAAATAAATAACACTTTAACTGACTATTGTGTAACAGCAACGATGACCTTTTTTCTCAAAGACTTCTAGTCCTGGATACAACGAGATTTCCTCCGTCGTTTACGGTCTTTTGGCAATAAATACACTCGCTAGTGTTGATTTGGCTTAGTAAGAATTCAGACATGGCTCAGCAGGATTACAAAATGCTCAGTGACAAATTGTTCACATACAAAGGAACTGTCTTAGCTTTGGACTCGGATCATGATCTTACTCCAGAGTATATTGACAGTTTAACGGATTTCGAAACAAGGGATGATGATCTCTATGTCGTTACCTTCCCGAAATCAGGTAAGTGAATATATCTCTTATAAAAAAAACAGGTTATATAAAACAGAACTCAATCAAGCCTAATTTTATGCTCTATTTTTATGCCACTCTCAGGTACAGTATGGACCCAACGGATCATTACTTTAATATACGAGGAAGATTTCCCAGACAAAGCCAAACAAATCACATTCGAGCAGATGCCCTGGCTAGAATATTGTTTAAAGAAGGCAGATTACAACGCACGTCCGTCTCCAAGACTCTTCTGTTCCCATTTACTCCAGCCACTGATGCCCAAAGCACTGCAAAGAAAGGGAAAAGTGTGTATGCATTCATCAATCAATTAATAAACAGACTTGATGTCATGCAGAGTTTTAATGCATCTCTTTGCTGTCAGATCATCTACGTCATGAGAAACCCTAAAGACATCATGGTGTCATATTTCTATTTTTCCAACAAGATGAAAAATCTGGATTCTTCCGAGAGCATGTACGAGATGCTGGAAAAATTCTTCACAGGATGCAGTAAGAGCCAAAACTATATATATCATTTGTTACATGACAGATTCTTGCTAAAACTAATTATCAAAAACATATATACATATAACCCCACCCCCTCGAACCTGCTACAAAGTTTGAAACTAATGTTGTGTTTGGTTTATAGTGGTTGGTGGCTGTTGGTTTGACCATGTTAAAGGATGGATCACAAATAAAGACAAATACAACATCCTGATCCTTACTTACGAAGAAATGATCAAGGTGAGTCCAGTTTATGACCCTTTGAACTTTCCATTAAGAATTATTGTACTTCTCTAATGCTGTGTCTGTTATGTTGTGGTTGATGGCTATTGGTATATATGTCTGTAGACTGACCACTGAAATTTACAAACCTTTTATCAGGACCTCAGATCCGTCATTGTGAAAATCTGTGAGTTTGTGGGAAAGAATCTTTCAGACGCAGCGATCGATAAAGTGGTGGAGACAGCCACGTTCAAGCACATGAAGAAAGACCCCTTGGCCAACTATGAATTTCTTCCTCAAAATGTTACAAACAATCCAAAAGGACTCTTTTTGCGCAAAGGTCAGATTAAAGTGAAAAATCAAGAGTTGGAGATATAGCCTAAAGATATACTTTGGAGAGCTTTATTTTTTCAATTGTTACCCTCATGATCCCAGCTAACAGGGAATGTTCTCAAAACTTTGGCTAATGTTCTGGCAAGTTTCTCAAGGAACAAACATTCTTCCAGTAACAATAATGTTTGTTCAAAGTTACCTGGTTTTAATAATGTTCTCAAAACGTTATCACAAAACGTTAGGCTATTTATGCATCGTTCATGGAAGGTGTTTTTCCTGAAATGTTTTAGTTGGATGTTCGTCAAACGTTTTTTAAATGTTAATCCTTGTTTAGAGAACATTCAAAAGGAACGTTCTCATAATGTTTGCAAAATGATAAAAATCGAATGTTTCCATATGGATACTTTACATATAGTGTTCGCATAACTAAGAAAAATGTTTAAAAACATTTTTAAAAAACTGAATGTTCAGAGAACATTCAGAAATAACATATTCTGAACATGAACATTAGCAAAACGTATAGAACAGATTTTTTGTTAGCTGGCATAAAATAATTAAATTTATCTTCATTTCAGGTTTGTGGATGATGTAGTCATTATTAATGTGACATATGTTCAAGGAATGACAAAAGACTTTTGAAATAGTTCATTATTTAAAAGTTAATTATTTAATGTGATACATTATATCAGCAGCAGTGGATGCTCTATTCATGTTTTCAACCTGTCGTGTTACAGGAACAGTTGGGGACTGGAGGAACACTTTAACCGTGGCTCAGAGTGAATGTTTTGACCGCGTCTACCAGGAAAAAATGAAGGACGTTCCTCTTAACATGGTCTGGGACATCTCAGATTTGCATGGCTGAAAACTCAAGTTGTGTCACCCATTTTAAAAACAAATAAAGATATAACACTATCACAATAATGAAAGAAAGGCATAACATGTGACTTGATGTCATAACCAAATCAAAACAAATAACATAATAAGCCTTGATGGAGGTTGAAGGGACATTATTATGAACATTATGTAAAAAAGAAAAAAGGAAACAATATGAATTTACAGTATGTAATTTTCACCAAATTGATATTTAATAGGCTAAATATTTACGTTTTTCACGTTTTTATGTTGTAAATGTACAAATCTTGCTGTTAGCCTGTATTAAATGTTGGTCAATACAAAATTAAATGACTAAAACCTTGAAAGTCATTATTTCATATGTGTGTGAGTGTAAACCTTGTCTAGAATATTATGAATTAATTCACAAAGCTATCGTATTAAATGTATAAAATATGTAATACTTATGTTCACACATGTCTCCGAATGCATTTATTTTGACAGAATAATTATAAGTAGCTTGGGGACTTTTATTTTTATAGGCGTTTTGTGACGCGCATGCTCAGTTCGCAAACTTCCACGTGCGTGCGGAAGGATCTTTTTTCGCAAATATTCGTCTTCACTGGGTTTTATACAATAGGTTTTGACATGTTTTCTTCTGTCAGTTAACTGGCAACACACTATCTGTAATTAACCTACCACATTAAGATTTATGCTCCTTTTATCGGCATATTTGGTGGCTGTACTCCAAGGCACAGATGCGTGGACGAAAACAACAACACAGTAAGCACTAGCATTTCGGAAAAAATAGCAATAAACAAAACTTTTCGTATAGCTCTAACTGTAAGTGAATGACAACTGGACATATTCATATTGTCATGTAAAAGACATGTACACAACTGTCTTTTAATTAGGTTAATGCCTTTGCGCAGGATTGTATGGCTTTCATTATATTGTCAAGTGATACAGTAATTCTTAACAATTTAATGTTTAGATATTTGATTTAATATGTTCCCAAATTTCTTTCCATTAATACCTTTTTGGCTACTGCATCATTTCCACAGCTTATAAACAAACTAAATAAAATCAGGCTCAAAAGGACAAGAACTTAAGTAAAATGCCAAAATCAGAAAAGAGACTGACCAAAATGGAAAATCACAGTTCTGATGATGAAGAGGACGCTTTAGAGATGGAGAGAAACTTTGCTTTACTCAGTAAAAGGGGTGTGATACAAACTTCAGCAGAGGATGAAGAGGAAATGAGAGATGAAGATGGATCTGCAGAGGAGGACGAAGCACCTGAAGAGGATGAAGACAATGACATGGACGATGAAGGTGACTCAGGGAGCGATGAAGATGAGTCAGTTAGTGACCATGGAGATGAAGGAGGCAGCAAGGCGCAATCACACAGGGGGGACGACATTAAAAGTGGTAAGAGGAAATAAGATCTTTATGTAACCTTGGTAAAAAAAAACATTGAAATCATTATTTGCTGCCCCTGTTTAAAAAAGCCATATTTTACATTTCTATATATTTCATATCATTGTGTTTGCACAGAATTATCAACCATGTCATTTGAGGAAATCATAAAGCTGCAGAATAAAGTCGGAACAAAAGTGTACAATAAAATCGCTTATGGTGCCAAGAAGCAGCAGCAAAAAAATGAGCCTATGAAACGACTAAATAAACACAGGTACCTGCAGTGTTGTTAAATATTATAGTATTTATTAATATTTTGAATTAGCTTTTATTTTTACATTTTCATTATAATTTTAGTTTCAGTAATTTTGTTGTGCTTTTGTCATTTTTCTCTTTCCATTTAATTCATTTAGCTTGTTTATTTAGTCATTTTACTACTTCAACTTTTGATTTCAGTTAGTTGCCAAGGCAGCATTTCAAATTTTCTAAGTTTCCTTATCTGATATTTATATTTTAAGTTTTTTCAACTTTTTTTTATCAAAGTTTAACCACATTTGATCATTGTTTGTAGTCATGCATCTAACTAAAAATAAAGAATTGTTTATGTGAGTTGAGATTATTTTGTCTATCAGTTTGTGTATGTTTTGTGTAATCGTAGTGTGTTTTGTCTTAGACCTCAAGAGATTTCTGCAAAGAAACCTGTGCCTTTTTTCCGAAAAGTGGTTCCCGTCAAAAAAAGGGTACGTTTCAGGAGTTTATTTAATTATTGATTGCTCATACTTATGATTAGGGCTTTGAAAAAACTACAGAGACTTTATTTTTTCACTTTGTAAGCACTTAGTACTTTTTTTTTTAGATTTCAAGAGACCCTCGCTTTGATGACCTCTCAGGGGAATACAAGCCTGACATTTTTAATAAGACATACAAATTCATTAATGATCTCCGAGAAAAGGAAATGCAGGTTTGTGAAAATGTAAAATGCCTTATTGATTCCTGTTTGTTTGCATTATGTTCATTACATTTATGTCCACTTCTATTTGTTTCAGATAGTGAGGAAGAATCTCAAGAAAGCCAAATCACAACCTAAAAAGGAAGAGCTGAAAGCCTTGCTTAAGAGAATGGTATGTTAGAAATATACTGGGCCTAATGACTCCTTAAACTTAAATACCTTTGGGAAAGCAACATAAAACACCTTTACAGCTCTGGTAAGAATAATATTGCTGCTTATGATGTGCTTTATATCTAATCTCTGTGTGTGTACAACAGGAAAACCAACAGAGGGAACGTCAGAGGCAAGAGCAGGAGAGAGAAAAGGAACTTAAGTACAAGCGGAAACAGAGAGAGCTGGTTGGCGAAGGACACAAACCCTTCTACCTGAAGAAATGTAAATCCATTTTCATCCTGTTCCTTGAGTTTTTACTTTGTTCTGATGTATTTATAGTTTATGTAAAGTTACAGATTCTTTTGGAGAAGATTTGTTGGTGAATGCCACTCTATTCCTACTTGGGTTTCTTTTTAGCATCAGTGTGTTATTTAACAATGAAACATCAAATATCCTGTATAATATGCTACTTTTTCATTTGTAACTTCTTTAAAACCTCTCTACAGCCGACATGAAGAAGCTGGAATTGGCAGAGAAGTACAGCGAGCTGAAAAAGAGTGGAAAACTGGAGAACTTCTTGAGCAAGAAGAGGAAGCGCAACGCCACCAAGGATCGCAAAAATTTGCCCAAGATGCGATAAATATGAATCAATCATGACATGCCTGTAGCAAGTTTGTTGATTACTTGTCTTAGTGTGACATGATGCAGAAGGATGTCAGCTGAGCAGTTATTTTTGCTGGACTGTAATGTTTAAAGAAAACTCAAGGTTTAAATTTCACCTACAGTTGCACAAAACTGGATAAAGATGTATGTTGTTAATAGGTTTGACACAGATGCTTTTCTTAAATATCCATTGTCTTCTGTTCGCTAATTATAATGTAATGTTTCATGTTTTGAAAATAAAATCCCTACATTTATTCTCGGACACCTCTCTTATTTTACCACTAGGTGGAGCTACTGATTCTTTAAAATTTAAAGAAAGTTTAAATAATCTCTGCATAATCCTTTTTTTGTTTTGTTTTAGCAAGTCTTGGTTCCAAACCAGAAGGTAATATGCATAAAAATCAACTATCTGAACTGTCATTGAATGATGTTAATCCAATTTTTTGACCTCAAGGGCACTAGACATAAACCCGTTTCATACAGACATCCGTCAACAGGATGAGTCAGCTCGCATTTGTATCTGCCCTCTCAAAATCCAAAAATATTTCCTTTTCGTCTAGATCATGACCCATTTAAGCACGGTCTGTCTAGGCCGAGATTGTTTGTGATGAATCCACAGGGTTTCGCACATAGGCGTATCTTGAAATTGCTGTGATTAATGCAGAAGCACCAAGTACGCTGCTTGAGAGATCACAATTTTCAACAGCGTTTGTTTAAACCTTTAGTTTTTGGCTTCTTTAGTTTTCTTCACTTCGTGGCAAGGGTTTCCTAAACCTTGCAATCCTGGCACAAACACCCCTTGGTAATTCAAGCCACACAAGAGCAAAGGCTTCAATTAATCATTTAATTTACATTCTTGAGTAAAGGATGGGACTATTGTGGCCATATATCTTCTTAACCTGCTGGTCCATGTCCATCACATCCCTTAGGGGGTGGAATTAATGCCTGCAAATTTAAAGAAGGGCTTGATTTTAAAGCAGCACACTTCAGCTAAGACTTTCGTGTTTGAAACCATCTTTGCTTGAATACAGAACAGTGGATTAGTTGCCTTCTTTAACCTTCGGTTTTATGTCAGAGTCATTCCCTTGCAGTTAATTCCTTTCTTTGGGTCACAGGAGGCTTTTAGAAAACCCTTTTTCTGGAATCTAAAGCACACAAACTCCTCCCTTTCATCCTAAATTTGTCTTGTTAAAGATGCAGTTGTATTTTCTGTATTAATGAGAGAATCTGGCGCTTTAGCTAAACAGAACATTTGACACAGTATTTGTCAAATGCTCTATGGCCATTGGGCCACCCAAAGGAGTGATTACTGAAACGCAAGCAGAGATTGTGGAATGCTTAACTGTGAACCATCATTCTTAATCTGCAAGTTAGGATATTGCTACGCCTTCATACACAGGAAAGTAACCCAAGGCAACCTGAGACTCCTTTCAGATATTCGCAATAGGCAAAGAGTACAGATTTGCATTTTATTACCAACTTGTCACTTTGCTGATGTCTTCATATATATGGATATATATAACAATGGAATGTATAAGGAAAGGGACTGGAAAATGGAAAAGGTCAGAATTCAGCCTCACCACACAGCAGCAAAAGAAAAGCGCATTGACATGCACTATGCTTTTGTTGGTCCTAGAATATCAAATATTCAAAGAAACATGGTCCTAACCCTATCCCAATCCTCAACCATGAATTTTTGGTTGAAAATACTGATGTCCTGAACCTAACTTTAACTTAACCCTAATCTTTTTTTCTAACCCTAAAATCTAATTGGTTGATAGGAATATTGTTCCAGAACCAACAAGGATGTATCCTACTGTACTTGGCAAAGTCATAGCCAGTGCTTTAGTCAGTGTTTTGTCCTTTGAAAGTTTGTACTTATGAGTTACAAGTGATTTTGGTCTAAATAAAATGGACTCGAGTCACTGGACAATTTCACGTCCTTCACTTCAAGTCAGGAAGCTTTTTTAATGCCAGTAGTGCCTACAATGAAGTGCAAATGATGCATGAATGGTGTGTAAATTATGCTTTATGTGTATTTAACCCTCCTCGTCTCCTCGCTCCTCCGTCCTCCATCCTATGACCCGGAAAACGATCGAGCTCAGCCATCTTGAAGGACATCTCAATTCTCTAATTACACTGCGAGGAGGCGAGGATCGAGGAGTGAGGAGGCTTCTTGAGGAGTCTTGAGCGAGGATACACAGGTGCATCCTTTGCGGAAGTCTTTCTAGTCAAGAAACGTGACGCATGTATACATTCTCCTCCCCCTTCATATCTGTCACAATAATTTAAATGTATGCTTTACTTTTACAGATTAAATAAACTTTATATCTCATATATTTCAACGGGGCATCTTGCTTTATTAATATTTATTATATTTTTTTAAATAACCAAACTTTAACAACATGTGGGTAGATCCCTCGAGTGCAACTGATGACGCTTCGAAGTGACGCTAAAGGGAGCGAGGATATATAATTTCACTTGATTCAATTCCTCTGTCCTCGCTTCTTTTCCTTGTTTCCTTCCCTCGCATCCTGAAGGGGTGGAGCTAAGACGCGAGGAAAGGAAGGGAGGAAAGGAAACGAGGATGCACAAATAAGAATTGAGAAGCACCCATTGTACCAATTCAGTGGTTGCATCTTTCGAAGGACTTGGACTTCAAAGGCCACGAAGGTCAGACTTAGCATTGTTAAATAGGACGGTCCAGCCTACGGAAGACTGTTCTTGTCACCTAACTGTGACAGTTGCCATTGACGAGAAGCAGGAATGTTTATACTGGACTTTCTTAAAAGTTACATTCAGCTGCCTAAAAACAAAACATGGTTCACAACCTGTCTAAATATGTTCACTTTGGTCCATTTATGTACATAATAAAGGGTATAAACTATATGAAATCACATCTTGCTAAGATTTGAATGGCTTTATATATATATATATATACACTTCTTTCTGGTTCTCGAATCTGATTGGCTGAGAGCCGTGCGATATTCTCCCAGTATCAGCACAGGTACGTTTCACCGTTTGTATCACTCCTCTTGCAGCGACCGTCATGGTGGTCGAGCAAATCCACCATATTTTTTATGCTGTTATGTCACGAGATGTAGTTTAAAGAGTTTTTTAGACAAGAATGTAGTTATTTAGACCCCAAATATGTGATGCATATATAAACATAGCTCCTATTTTACTATTTGTTTTGATTCGCAGATACGAGCTCCAGGCCATCAGAGGCCATTCAGCGCTCATGTACCCACAGAGAACTGCGTTATCTCGGCCAGTCCTTCGGGTATTTGCCGCTGGCTCTTATGTAGATAATGGTTAAAAATATAATTCATTTGGGGTATATCAAACGGGCAATCTTTGGTCGTATTAATCTTTTTCTTGTTCCAGAGCAAAATTATTTGAGTTAAGGGGAAAATTACATTTAAATTTAAAATGAAATTTCAGAAATTTATATTTAGGCTATATTTAACTTAAATCCTGTACCAGAGCACTACTTTTGTACGTTTGACTCTATATAAATAATATGCCGTATTATTTGGTATTGAGAAAGCTCCAATAATATCAGTGAAAGTTACATTATTACACCATTAGATGGCAGCAAATTCTCTCTTTATGAGTGAGTCAGAACAAGGAAGTTGTTTTAGCACTGTGATCCTCTTAACTTTTAAAAGGACAAAAATATCGCTTTCCTCAGCGGACATTACAACTGATTTTTAAAATGTATATGTTATTATGGACATTGACCTGAAGAATGAATGCTATATCAGATGCAGGCAATACACTCGTTTAATCGATCTACATATAATACAATAAGCTTCAATGAAGCGACTCAATGTTACTTTGTTACTAGTTCTAAAGTGAAATTTTAGAATTAGTAACGGAGGCTTGGGCTCAGCTGTTAAACTGTCAACTTGAGATTTGAATCCATGGCGGAAGGAAGTAGTTCTGCACAAAAGAGGGTTTTTAAAGACAATCCGTTGTTGTTCTTATTTATTTATACACTTGTGCCGTCGAACTGTTGTATAAACGCAATATCACACGAGTAGCCGTGCAATATGGCTGTATATCAGCACGCTGTGATTACCCACGGCCTATGGCCGAACCATAGCCGTGCTGATACACAGCCATATTGCATGGCTACTCGTGTGATGTTGTTCATATACATTATTATATATATNTTACCGTAAACAAAGCTCCATATGCTTTCGAATCGCTCTCATGGTACTTTGATGTCATACACCAATCGGTCTGCACAGTGCCATTTCAAGTTAAACACATCTTGCAGTGGTCAGGTGGTACAGCGGCCACGTGGTTCAAGTTGTAGAACTTAGAAAAGTTGTAATTACAAGTTCTACAAGCACATGAAGGATTTTTACAGTTCAGAATCACTACGGTAATTACAACATGGTGTGAATGCACTTTAAATTCTTCTTATGCTGCCATAGGGATATGAGAACTGTAGTTTGGTCATAGTTGTGTTTTCAGACAAGCTTTAGCCTATCACTTTTTTTTCACCAACAATACATAAAACATTTGTTTTGTGTTACAAATTCTTATTAATACCAATTTGTTTCATCCACAAGTGTTTAATTGATAGGCTGTGACTTCCCAAAGTTTCCCACTAGTAATTATGACATGAAGGTGGCGTTCCTGCATGCTCATCTTGAATGTTGAGGATCATTCTAATGTGACTTCATCAAGTAGACAATCATTTTAACACTTTAACAATCAAAAGAGGGCATTTTCTCATTTTAAAGCTCTCCCCTGAAAGATTTTGTAAGATAGAGTGGTTTGCCTTGCCAAGAAGAAACGATCCATTTCAAGGGTGGCCTGCTGGGAAATCTAGCGCTAAATGAGGAGGGAGCTGTGTGCCCTACAGACGCTGACTCCATGACACCTCCGCCTCGTCTCCTGACACATTACGACAGTCTTGTCCGTAATGACATTAGCCGGCTGAGTGTTGAGAAGCAAACTGCTGCTTGGATTGAATTACTTCACCCTGCCTTTTCTATCACCCGTCAGATTATCCATCTGATGACCGTCGGCGGGAAAGTGGATTTTCAAGATGCTGCCCTGAGTCTCACGTGTCTGCTTTCCAAGGCTAAAGATTTGCTTATGACCATGGATATTTGGATTTTACAAATGAGGTGGTGAAACCGAATCAAGGACACGTTTAGGGATGCGACATGGTGTGGATACGGGTTTATGTTGTGTCAGGTTAGTTAAATGCATTGGTAATCTGGGATTTGAGTTAGGATGTATGACAGGAGGCCATCACAGAAGCAGCCGAACGTTCACTATCGTCCCAAGCACAGCAATATTGCTTGAATATAAAATGGTTATTTCAGGCTGAAACACTTGAAGGTTAAATCACATTTGGTTTAATCAGCCCAAAGCCATTTGCAGTGGACTCACAAAGGTCTGAATTTGCATTGCTTCTAACAAATGAAATATTTAAGCTTTGCATTCAATATGGGCACGGAAAGCACATAAATATAAATGCATTAGATATAATCTGAAATCTTTCCTTATACACGCCTATTGTAGATTCATGAAACTGACTTTCCTGACATTCTTCCTTTGAGTTTAGATTTCCAAAAGAGGCAGAGAACTAAACAAATTTATTTAAAGGGATAGTTCACTCAAAAATGAAATTTCTGTCTTTAAGCACTCACTCTCATGTTATTCCAAACCCGCAAGTCCTTCATTTTTCCTCTTCCGTGTCAGTCTCGTACACAGTTGATGCAGTGAACGCAGTTCAGCGCTTCCGTGTTTACGTCCGAATGCGGAATCAGTATTGGCCGGCTCCTGCGTCAGCATCACACGCATGCCTTGTGGTGCTCAGGTAAACAGCCTCGGCCAATACTGAGCCGGCATTTTAGCGTAAACACGGAAGCTCTGGACTGCGTTCGCTGCATCAACTGTGTACGAGACTGACATGGAAGAGGAAACATTGTTGAAAGTCATTATTTTTGTTTTGTTTTTGTGCACAAAAAATATTCTCGTCGCTTCATAACATTAAGGTTGAACCACTGTAGTCACGTTGACTTTTAACAATCGACCTTGAATGTGGTAATTACGTTGCTTTCTATGGGAGATAAAAAACCTATTGGATTTCATCAAAAATATCTTAATTTGTGTTCTGAAGATGAACAAAGGTCTTGTGGGTTTGGAATGACATGAAGGTGAGTAATTAATGACAGAAATTTCATTTTTGGGTGAACTAATCTTTTAAAGGTGAAGGTGTGGGTAATTTCAGCATCAGTAGCAGCAATAACCCAGAAATTAGGGGCTGCTCACATATCGCGTTTTTTGTGCGCTCAGATTTGCTATTTCAAATGTAGGCGCAAGGCAGGCGTGCTCATAATGGAAGCGACGCGCATGCGGTGTGTTTTCCAGGCGCATCGAGATGAAAACTTCTCCACTTTTCAGAATGCCTAGTGCACTGCAGGTCATGTGACAAGAACCAACCATTCAGCTTCTGCCTTTCCGTAACAAAACATCGAAAGCTCAGCCGAACAACTGATCATTGCTGTACAGTGTGGTTTTTAAATCTCATTTCCATAAATGTATCTAGTTGTAAAGCTAATGCAAGGGCTAGAAATCCACTTATCCTTTGCTGAAACTTCCTCGTCGTCGTGGAGAGCTCAGTTCATGGTTGCATAGCAACGACAGACGTCACGGGAGCGCAAACGCAGAAAGAAGTAGAAAGCGGCGCGGCCGTGCTTTCCACGCGTTTTTAGACGTGATATGTGAACAGTCCCTAAAACAGACTTGCCAAAACTAGATTTGCAGAATGAGCAGTGCTTGTCCATGAAAGATTTTATATGTAACAAAAAGTGCAGGACAAGTTATATGTCAAAGTTACATACATAAAACAACAACAGTTTCTGCCACAGTGTTTTTTTTTTTTCTACAAATGTATAGTGTCTCCACATTAAACTTGGAAAGAATTGCATTAAAAAGTACATTAAATTTGGCAATTTTTTTTTTTTTTTTTACAAATTGTCTTATGTCATTGTCAGGATATTACAAAACTTGTTTGATCAACACAAAGGTGTGAAATTGAATTTTACAGTTACAGCATTTAAACAAAGACGCCTATGAATTTCCTGCATCAATCAAATCACAGGGAAAGTCTCAGCAATGTCAGCATATTGAGATACTTAATTAAGTTTGACATAGATCCATAATTCATTTTATGTCTGTCTGCACTCTTACCGTTCAGAGTGTCTGAACTGATTCTACTTTTATTTAGAATAAAAGACAGCTTCTCGTCTACTTCAAACAGATATATTCACAGCAGAGCAGATTCAGTCACCTCACCCGTCCTTGGCCATCAGGAAAAATCCATAAAAACATCTGGGGCTGTATTCACAAAACATTTTATCTTACCACTAAGAGTTCTCCTAAATAGCAAGGAATAGACTAGAGTAAGGGCGGGGTTGACCTCATTGCTATGGACTATACACACAGTGATTGGCTGATGGGGGAGGAGTCAGCGATTTAGTCATAGAAATATTGTAGAATGAGGTGTCATGTTTCCATAATAAAATAAAGGTTTTAAAATACAAATGTTGCCCTATTCAAATAAATATTTTTTAATAAAAATGTTGCCATAGTCAAAATAAAATGTTGCCATATTGTTGCCATAAAGGTTTTAAAATGTAGGCTAAGTGTCACTAATTAAACTAGTATATACAGTTAATTGTCCACCTCTTGGATGTCTGCATCTCAAGAGAATGCAGAATTCAAGCGACAAATTATGTTTTATGTTTTATTATTATATATATATTTTTTTACTCTATTCAATCATTTGTCAGTGTGAACTCATGAAAACCACTGGCACAGGTAATCAGACAATTAAAATAAAAAACATTTTTGGCGTCTCATCGTAGATTCAAATCTATAAATCAAAATGTATTGCATTTATGAAGAAAAGGTTCAGCACCCAAGGCTCTATCGCTATTGCCTCAATGGTGTACAGTGTCTTTAGGTGGATTAAGAATGTTTGTGATTTGGTCTTAGTGACTTAGGAGTCCTCTTGACTACTCCTAACATTTCACAGATTTAGGAGCTACAGTACAGTCCAAAAGTTTGGAACCACTAAGATTTTTAATGTTTTTAAAAGAAGTTTCATCTGCTCACCAAGGCTACATTTATTTAATTAAAAATACAGTAAAAAACAGTAATATTGTGAAATATTATTACAATTTAAAATAACTGTGTACTATTTAAATATATTTGACAAAGTAATTTATTCCTGTGATGCAAAGCTGAATTTTCAGCATCATTACTCCAGTCTTCAGTGTCACATGATCCTTCAGAAATCATTCTAATATGCTGATCTGCTGCTCAAGAAACATTTAATGTGTACAATTGTACAAAATATTTGTGTACAATATTTTTTTTCAGGATTATTTGATGAATAGAAAGTTCAAAAGAACAGTGTTTATCTGAAATCTAATCTTTTGTAACATTATAAATGTCTTTACTGCCACTTTTGATTGATTTAATGCATCCTTGCTGAATAAAAGTATTCATTTCTTTAATTTCTTTTCAAAAAAATAAAAATAAAAATTCTTACTGACCCCAAACTTTTGAACGGTAGTGTATAATGCTACAGAAGCTTTGTATTTCAGATAAATGCTGTTCTTTTGAACTTTCTATTCATCAAGGAATCCTGAAAAAAAAAGTACACAACTGTTTTCAACATTGAAAATAATCATAAATGTTTATTGAGCAGCAAATCAGCATATTAGAATGATTTCTGAAGGATCATGTGACACTGAAGACTGGAGTAACGATGCTGAAAATTCAGCTTTGCATCACAGGAATAAATTACTTTGTCAAATATATTTAAATAGTACACAGTTATTTTAAATTGTAATAATATTTCACAATATTACTGTTTTTTACTGTATTTTTAATTAAATAAATGTAGCCTTGGTGAGCAGACGAAACTTCTTTTAAAAACATAAAAAATCTTAGTGGTTCCAAACTTTTGGACTGTACTGTAGTTTTAGCGCTAAAATGCTTTGTGAAATACTCTTAGAACAAAAATCTAGGACTCCTAAAATTAGGACTGACACGCCCATTATTTTTAAGAGTTTCTCCTAAATCGGCAAGTTAGGAGCTACTTTTAGCCTTAGGATGTTTTGTGAATACGGCCCCAGATTCTCTTTCAAACAATCAGTAGGAAACTGGTGCACATGCAGTTGATTTTGCTTCAGTGCTTCTTGGTTTGGCTCTAAACATCTTTCTCTCACTATCTTTAACCCTCTGGTGCCATTCATTCAAAAAATTGTATGTTTTTTTTTTTTATTATTTTTTTGAATTTTTTTTTACTTCATTGGAATGGTACGAAACTTGTTAAAGGTTTTGGCACTTCCTATATGAACACACACACACACAAAATCATGGACATGATTCGAAAATGTTAAATGATCCTAAAAAAAATAGTCACACTTGTATTATTCACATTGGAAATGAATGGGAGACGAATTTCATTTAGTGGGAACTTTGGTACTGCGCCCAAACAAAATCTTACTTAAATGGTTAGTTCACCCAAAAAATGTATATTATTAAGCGATGAGAATGCTTTTTGTGCGCCAAAAAACAAAACAAAATAGCTACTTTATTCAACAATATCTAGTGATGGGCAATTTCAAAACACTGCTTCATGAAGCTTCGAAGCTTCACAAATCTTTTGTTTCGAATCAGAGGTTCGGAGCGTGAAAGTCACATGATTTCAGTAAACGATGCTTCATTACATCATAAGAGTTTAGAAATTTCAATGGTTCACCGCTGGGGGGGGCTAGACTTTGGCAGTTTGATACGCACTCCGAACCACTGATTTAAAACAAAAGATTCCTAAAGCTTTGAAGCTTCATGCAGCAGTGTTTTGAGATCGCCCTTCACTAGATATTGTTGAATAAAGTCGTAATTTTTATTTTTATTTTTTATTTTTTTTGGCGCACAAAAAGTATTCTCGTCACTTCATAACATTAAGGTTGAACCACTGTAGTCACATGAACTGTTTTAAATTCGTCTTTAGTAGCTTGCTGGGCAATGTAAGTGTTAATTGTCTTGCTGGCAATGCAGGCCTCACTGAGCCATCAGATTTTATCAAAAATATCTTAATTTCGGTTCTGAAGATGAACGAAGGTCTTACGGGTGTAGAACGACATGAGGGTGAGTAATAAATCACTGAATTTTCATTTTTGGGTGAACTAAACCTTTAAAGCTAATTTTTTTAGATATTAATCTCAAATTTGGTGCACAACTTGATTAGATTAATGGCTTTGATTTTCTCACAGTTTTCAAGTTAAACATGTTTATTAAAATATATTTTAAATAAAATTTTAAAATAGTATTTTTGTGCATTTTTCATATTTTTTTCACTGATTACTTCAGCAATAATCTGCCAAGTGTCTTCTTTAAAGAGAAGCGAAGAGAAGAGAAACTTAAGTCTGTGCTCTTAAGCATTCAAAATTTATGAGTTTAAGTTTAAAATGTAATTTTCTATGCTCAAAGTGTTTAACAGGTAATAAATGGATCATAACTATTCCATAAATATAGTTCAGTACCATAAAATCCCCTAAAAATACAAAATATTACATATAAAAACATCATCAAACTAAAATATAGTACATTCATTTCATTGAAATAAAAAAAATAGGTCATTTTTGACTGCCAGAGGGTTAAGAATATAAACAGTGACTTGTCAGGGTTTAATATGACAGATACGTGTACAAAACATCTTATGCGCAAAGACAAAGAAGCAGTTTGAAAGACTCCTCAAGAGAAGTACTTCTGGCAGTGTAAACAAGTCTGCAACAGATTTTTTTCACAGTGGCTCAGGCTTTCTCACATCTTCTCTTAGGCACAAAAGGAACAACTGATTCATCTTTCACTCTCTGGTCGCTGAACAAATCAGTTTGAACTAAGACTATCACTGTTATTGAATTTATTTAGCCTTTTATACATAGTGAAAAGTAATTATTTCTTTGTCTTTTAAATATAAATTATCAAAAGTGTGAAATTAATTTTTTTGTGTTTAACATTCAAAGGCAGACTGCTTTGTGTCTTGACACTGATATATTCATTTCATATCCCACATAAAACATGCCCCATATGGAGTTGTTAACAATGGGATGAATGTGTGTTGAATACTAAGATGCTTAATTATATTCCAAATGAATTTTAAAAGTGCACGAACAAAGCCAAAGACTGATTAACTGAACATATGCCTTCAAGTGTCTTCATTACAGTTTAATCAAATAATAACAGATAATGGTGCAATAAATTGCCTTTATACTCAGAAACAATGCAATCCCTGACAACAGTGATAATATTGGAAAAATATTATAGAAAACTATGGCAAATGGTATTATGACACCCTTAAATTAACCTGAAATCCATCTTAATTGAAGTCACCCATATGTGCCACCCAGAAATACAAGGTAAAATGGGTTACAAATGCTGTTTAATATTAATTTTAAACCTGCATGGAGACATTACCTGTTTATAGATGTATCACAGCAGCTTTGAATATGACAATACCCTCATAAAAGTATGATTCAATGTTGACTCTCCTTACAGTCTTCTTCGAGTTTCTTTTTTGAGCATCAGAACAGCAACGGTATCACCTGAGGCTCATGTTGCCATAGGAACCCCCTCAGGTGTGAGGCACCAATAACAACTGCATCTCAGTGTTGCGATGGTAATTCTCT
Organism: Anabarilius grahami; assembly: GCA_003731715.1. Lineage (NCBI taxonomy): Eukaryota > Metazoa > Chordata > Actinopteri > Cypriniformes > Xenocyprididae > Anabarilius > Anabarilius grahami. Next base: position 10,099,121 of record RJVU01053127.1, on the reverse strand, counting down.
TAGATTAAACTTAAAACGAGAAGTAGTATCTTTGGTTTTTCTGCCTACAGTTTAAGATACCAATCATTCACTTTTAATTAGATGATGGTTTCTGATCTCTTTCCTGATATTTATGTAATTTGATATGTCTTTCACTATATGTTATTTCAGAGGTGGGTCTGGGAATAGAAACGAATATCCTGGATCAAAAATGAAATGCAAACAATGCATATTCTTTATAAAACTACTTAACAGTTTAATGTTGTTGTTTTTTTTTCCTAATTGTTCTGAGGAGCTTCATACATATTATGCTGCCTTCACGTGGAATCGTAAATATAAGTTTCTAGTTAACAATTGAACACGAACGTCCTCTCAAGTCATATTTACCACTAGGAAGCGCTGAGATAATTTTAACACCCAAGTTCCCGAGTTGGACATGCCATAACAATTGCTGCTGTGACTATGGCAAGCCGTTTTGACCTTTATTCATTCTCAAGATATGAATTCTTGCTATCAACAATTCAATTCTTGATATCAGGAATTACATTTCCACTAGTAACAATGTTAATTCTTGATATCAATAATTACATTTTCACTAGTTAAAATGCTACTTTTTGATATCAAGAATTACATTTCCACTAGTAAAAACTAGAATTCTTGATATACTAGTGAAATGTCACCATACGCTGCCATTCAAATTCAATTGTTGATATCAAGAATTGATTTCTTACTAGTTGAAATTCCAATTTCACATATCAGAAATAAAATTCTTACTAGTAAAAATCATAATTTTTGATATCATTAATTGTTTCTAGCGCAAATGTCTATTCTTGGTATCAACAATTAAATTGCTACTAGTAACAATGTTAATTTTTGATATCAATAATTTGATTGTAGCTAACTAGTGACAATGTTAGATTCTGATAACATGAATGTGATTTTTACAAGAAAGCCATTTTAGATATCTGAAATTAAATTGATATCAGAAATACATTTTCAGATATCAAAAATGAACATTTTTACTAGTAGCAATTCAATTGTTGATATCAAGAAGTGACGTTTCAACTAGTGCCAATTAAATTCTTGATATCAAAAATGTGCATTTTTACTAGTAACTATGTAATTATTGATATCAAAAATTATGATTTTTACTAGTAAGAATTGTATTTCTGATATGTGAAACTGGAATTTAAACTAGTAAGAAATCAATTCTTGATATCAACAATTGAATGGCAGCCTATAGTGACATTTCACTAGTGAAAATACAATTACAGATATCAAGAATTCTAGTTTTTACTAGTGGTAATGTAATTCTTGATATCAAGAATTAGCATTTTAACTAGTGTGATATCAAGAATTAACATTGTTACTGGTGGAAATGTAATTCCTAATATCAAGAATTTAATTGTTGAAGGATTTGTATCCTGAGAATGAATAAAAGTCAAAACGGCTTGCCATCTGTGACTGATTCTTTATTAGTTTTTTTTCCACAACAGCTAGTGCATATGCTACATATGAAAAATCATCTAAAGCGTATTGTATATTTAGGCTATAGCTACACAGTGAAAATAGCCTGCATTTGACCGAAATTCCAGAATTGTCAGCACTCATCATTGTAAATAACAGAAAATATGATTTTGAGCTTATTTGACTGAACACAAAAATCATTCATGATTCAATCATAGAACACTTCATAACATTTTAAGGCAGTTCTCTCTTCGCTTTCTCACACTGGCAACGCACTGCAGCTGAAGAGCATAAACAAAACACACTTGTATTTTAATGACTTCTGAGGTAGTTCTCCAGACAGTTATAATTTTATAGTTGTTATTGTGTAACATGAAGGATTGAATTATATAATTTTTGATTATTTTACAAACTCCTTGTCCAAATTGTATGTTTATTATACAGTACTTCTACCCAATGAGTTGTGCGTGTGGGCGAACACCTGTGGTGATGCAACAAGCTAGCAATAAAATATAACCACTTGTTGTGGCTGGTTAGGGCAACGACTTTAATTATCATTGAAATATATACATTAATCGTTTTTATCGCGTCATGTCTGGTTAATATTATATATACATTAACCATGCTCAATTCATCAACGATTCATTCTTTGCAGTCGAATCTTGTCAATGTACCGGTTCACAAAACTGTTAGAGGTATGGTATGAGGCAAAATGCATTGAAGTTTCAAAGCATGTATTAGGCCCATGACATGTTGTGAAGCTTTTAATATCCCCTGACTGAATCGCTTATTTGAACCGATTCGCAAAAATGATTCGGACATCCTTAAAGGGTTAGTTCACCCAAAAATGAAAATTCTGTCATTGATTACTCACCCTCATGTCGTTCCACACCCGTAAGACCTTCATTCATCTTTGGAGCACAAATTAAGATATTTTTGAGGAAATCAACCATTTCTTCTCTTCCCTGTCATTCTCCTACGCTGATCACGTACTTCCAGGTTCTACATCAGAACACCGACTCTTTATTGGCCGGCTCCTGCGTCAGCATCACACGCATGCGTCGTGCTGCTCACGTGAACAGCGGCGGCCAATACTGAGCCAGTGTTCTGACATAGAACCCAGAAGCGCTGCACTGTGTTTACAACGTGATCAGCGTAGGAGAATGACAGGGAAGAGAAGAAATTATTGAATAAAAGTTGTTATTTTTGTTTTGTTATTATTCTCGTCGCATGGACTATTTTAATGATGTATTTTATACCTTTCTGGGCCTTGAAAGTGGTAATAATGTTGCAGTCTATCGGAGGCCAGAAATCTCACAGATTTTTATCAAAAATATCTTAATTTGTGTTCCGAAGATGAATGAAGGTCTTACGGGTGTGGAACGACATGAGGGTGAGGAATTAATGACAGAATTTTCATTTTTGGGTGAACTAACCCTTTAAATTTAACATTGTCAACAACACCACAGTGCAACAATAGAGCAACACATGCAAAGACATGTAAATGCATGCATTCTTTGGTTAATTATGCAAATTACTATAGAATTGCTCAAAATTTAACCTGAAATGTTGAAAATGTTTGTTTCTATTTCGGTTCTGAGTAACTGTGCATTTATTTTACCACATTTTGCCTGAAAAGTCAACAATGTCAGCCGAAAAGGGCTAATAAGAAACTTTAAGGGAGAAGAGAGTGTTAGTTATTTAATTACCAAATCGTCATGGTCAATTAAGCAGACTGACAGCATCCTAGAGTAAACAAGCAAAGTGTCTGGATGACACATTGTGTTTTGGTCTATTGTGGCAGTCTGGGTGCTGGGTGGCACAGTAGCCAACTGAATGCATTGTTAAGTCAATTGAAGTGGAAACAAGAGGACTGAGACCCCCTGTAGGTTCTGTGGCAGGAACAAAACTACACAATCATAAAATTCAAGAAGCCAAATGCAGTGGCGACAGATAATGATGTGTCCAATTAAATGTTGCTGAAGCTGTTCCAGTATATGACTGCAGCCGCAATGTGTTCTTCCAAACGCAGCTTAATTGCCACCCACTGGTTCTGTCAACAGGTGCCAACGGCTCTGAATCATACTGGGGGAAGTGTGTTAAAGCTTTTTTATGTTTCCATCTCTGATTATGAGTGAATTTTTAATCAGCCATGTGCACAGAAAGGTTTCAAAAAATATATAATATTATTCGGTAATTGATCGAATCATAAAACATGCCACTATATAACAAGCGGTTAGATGAGAGGGGCTAAAACATAAGAGGGTTTGGGGATGTCATTGAAAAGTCATTTCAGAGCATTTCTATCTATCTATCTATCTATCTATCTATCTATCTATCTATCTATCTATCTATCTATCTATCTGTCTGTCTGTCTGTCTGTCTGTCTGTCTGTCTGTCTGTCTATCTATCTATCTATCTATCTATCTATCTATCTATCTATCTATCTATCATCTGTCTGTCTGTCTGTCTAACTAACAAATATCTTTCCTCAAATCCTGAACTCCACTGCCTACAGACTTCTCATATCCACACAGAATCACACTAATATGTGCATATCTAGAGTACCCGAAGAGAATATTTTTTATGCTGTCCTCTATTTCTGATTTGACTTTCATGGCTCCCTCCGGATGCATTTATCAGCTGCGGGTTAGTAGTTAGCTGCGCTAGAGCACTGCTTGCAGCTGCCCCATGTCTTTACAGTACATTTTTTCATTTTTACCCACATTAGGACTGACTGACACATAATCCCTTGGTGCAGCAGTGGCCTCCATTTTCTTGGCAAATAGCAGTGAGTTTAATTCCACCCTCTGTCCAAAATATCAACTCACATGATTTTGCTTCGGTAATTGGGCTATTATCATCATGGCGTGAGGGCTGAATTATCAAGCATGATTCTTAGGCGGTCCTGACCGAGTCATTACTTAAGAGGTTTTTCGATGGTCAGCTATCAATTAGAACAATTTGGCAAGGGCTAGTTTATTCACATGCAATGCTAACATTTAGATTTAGACCTACATGCTGTTTTTTGTAGTAAGTGCTTTAACATGGATAAAAATGATAAGCTTTAACTAAGCTTAAACTTTAAGTGTAGTTAAATATTGACCTTTTTTGAACAACAATTATGACAAATTTTCTTGACCCAGCACTGTAACCGATTTCTGTAATTTGAACAGTATTTTACTGTAATATTACAGTAAGATACTGTAAAATGTGTATACAGTATGTTACTGTAAACAGCAAAGGATTATGGGAATATATATGGTCACTACTGTAATTCTACTCTACTGTAAATCCATTTACAGTAGTGAACTTGACCTCAAAAAAACTGACCAATGGCAAGAGAGATTTCTTTTCAAGGTTTTTTTTTTTTTTTTTTTTTTNTTTTAACTGTATGGTGGAGGTGGCCGTAAATGGATAAAAGATGTACCGGCAACTCACCAAAAAGGTTAATATATTATTTCTATTTTATGTAAAAACAAACATTTCCAAATGTTTTCACTTATAATGTTAACAGCAAACTAACATGATTAATCATGTCGTTTTTCACATCGGAAGGGTTTTGTTGCCTTTTTTCTGACTGACTGTCAGCCGGATCGCCGTCATAATGGTGATAACATTAACTAGTGAGTAAGTTAAGTTCACCTATATTGGCTGAAATAATCTTTAAAAACCGATAAACATAACGCTTGTGTGTTCCACTGCCTCTTTAATGTAAGTTAGCTCATCAGGCAGAGTCGTCGGTTAAAGGTGGGGTAAGCCATTTTTCAAAAACGCTGTTGGACATTGTTGATATTTGAAATCAACCCAAACAAACCCGCCCGTCTCTTCATTGCAAAATTCAAGAAAAATAAAGCGCAGATGAATGAACAACAAGGAAGTACAAAAAATGAAAGTACAGTACTCAAGAGTAAATACAAACAAGTGTTTGTTGTTAGTCGCAAACAGCACAGCAGCTCCAGGCAATCAAAACTGTGATACTCACATGAGAAGCGGGATCAAAGCAGCCTCCGCGTCTGTTTTCAGGCCTTCCCACTTAGCTCTCTCCAGCGCTGGAAAGCTTTTCTAATATAAACGCGGTCCTAAAGCGCTTGCCCAGTCATAAAACTTCATTCCAGTGATATTCTTTTGAGCTCTTTTGTATTGTCTCTCATCTCCCTTTCTGCTTTTCTTCAAATCTCCCTCTTGCTCGTTCTCTCTCCTCAACCGTCATACGCCCCCTAATGCTGATTGGCTACATGTTTGTTGTTGGTGTCGGGCCGACTAACTTCCAAACAGTGTTTTTGAAATAAGACTTACCCCACCTCTAACGTTAACAGCAGCTAACTAATGTGAAAACTGAGGAAAAGTGAGATAGATGACACCATTGTTTAAGTGGGTTTTCTAAACAATATTTTCAATGTTTTGATTTATTTTCAGGTTTGTGTTCTGGATAATGTCATCTGCAACGTCGGACTGAGAGGTGTGCATTGGAGCCTTTTCATTGCTGTCATAACGGTGATACCATCAACTAGTAGGTTAACGTCACCTAAATTAGCCGAAGAAAACTTATTAAACAGAGAAGCATAATAACTTTTGTATGCTCCGCTGCCTCTTTATCACAAGTTAGCTAGTTAGGCAGATGTAACAAAGTTAACAGTGAGCTAAAGTGAAATACTGAGGAAAACTGAATTACACTACGTACATCTTTTGTTTTATTTTTAAGTTTGTGGTCTGGATCATGTCGTCTGCAACGTCGGAGGTGTAATTTGGAGTTCTCAAGTGTCTTTTGCGGTGAAGGTGATATGAGTTATCTGAGTTACTTTTCAAATAAGTAGCTTAAGTTACATTGTTTTCCCATTTATTGACTGACTGCTCTCCTGTCCCCATGTTGATAGAAATTGTGAGTAAATGCAGAGGCGTTGTGAGTGCTGTTGGTTATTGTACTTCTAGACTAAATGTGAGCAGGCATTTACTCATCTCTCTTCCAAAAACAGATTCAGTATTCCTCAAAAGGAGTAGACTAAAAACAGTGAAAAGCAAACTATTAAGCAAGCTTGCAATAATTGAAATCTAAAATAATACTTAATTTATGTATGTTAAATATCACATTTGTGTTTCAATATTTTTTTTTATTTTTTTTTTAAATTTTTTTTTTATTTATTAAAAAACAAACAAGCAAGCCCTGCTCAGGTGAGAAAAGTAATGCAAAAGTAACTCTGCCACACATTTTTAGTAAACAAGTAATTTTAGTTTACAATGTGCAAAATGCCAAAAATAAAAACATACCACTTTGTGAGGAAATACAAAAGATTTCTTAACACAAAGCTATCATAGCGCCCAAGTCATTTGACCTACTTTTATGGTGTTTTTTTGTGTGTGATTTTGCAGCTTGAAAGATCTAGTCCCATTCGCTCATGTGAATAAGGGTGAGTATTAATGAACTATGCCTTTAAGCCGCTATATCGAATGTAAATATTCATCAAGTGTGATGAATTTCTGTATTTTGATACAGTGCACCTTACAGATTAATTGGCAAGAAGAAATGTGCACTCATAGATTACTGACTGAAAGGACTGCTTTGACAAACTAGTAACCATTTACTTTACTGTTGACAGGTAAAAAATTGCGATTATATGTTTGTGATTCCATCTGGCACAGAAGCATCATTGAAGCAATGAGGAGCTGTCAGGTGTATTTACTGAGATATATTTTTTTCCTTCTTTTTTTTTCTTTTTTTCTTTTTGAGACGTCTTTGTGCTATATTTGTCGACTGTGCTAATCTAACAGTAGCTATAGCAACATGCTAAAATTATAGCTCTGGGTATACGTTGTCATAAAACATTATTTTAATTCACCCAAGGCACACAATGTTTTACTTATTACTGAAATCCCCAGTAAGGCTGAGCTTTGATTTTTGGATATAAATAGAAAGCCATCGGAGATTTGGAGTGGGTTAACAGTGGCTAATCATTTAAGAACGGGAGACAAAACTTTGCTAAATTTGCATTTGATTATGACAACTTTATTCAAATGAGTTGCCTCCAATTCTAGATTTGTAGAAGAAAAGAACAAGCTGCCTTTTATCATCATGTCGAACTGACAAGATAAGAGTTCAGTGTAGAGTCTTAAAAAACAGAATAATCATACTGAATAACATGATTGTGATTTGCTTCCCTCTTTGGGGAAGTCTGTGCTTTTTAGAGACTGTTGTAACTTTACTCAAAAAAAACAAAGAATGACGATGGAGTGAAAAAGACTAGATTTTCTTAAGAAAATGTTTTGGCACAGTGCTAGAGTAGTTGCCAGGGTGTTGCTATACAGTTGTTCTAAGTTTCAAAACAGTTTCTTCGGTGGTCGCTACAGTGTTACGGTTGCTAAGATGCTCTTAGTTTCTGAACCATTGCTAGTGGGTTTTGGGTGGTCGCTACATGCATTGCAAGGTGGTGGCTTAGCATCAGTAAGAAAGAGAAAAAAAATAATATCAGATATCAACAAAAACATTGTTTTAATAACAAAATATCATTCATTTGATTCTCATAAAACATCAAAACAAAGAATATATGGAGAATAATTCCATTAAATATAAAACATTCAATTTGTAATGAGTTAAGAGAAATTAATTGTTGTATGAGTTCTTCCAAAACACAACTTTTCACCATAGTTATTAAATTACTACAAAAATAAAGTGAAATAAATACAGAACATGATGATTTAACATCCTACAAGAAAAAAATGAAAATAGATTATGTTTTCGCAGCTGTCTGTAATTTTACAATCATAGGGTCACTGAGAGTTCCTTCAAGTGTGATTTGTGTGACTTGTTAATAAATGACTTTTAGTATAAACTTCTACATTCCAGATTTAAAGACCTTTCTGGAAATGAATGGACCCCAGATCCACAGCTGCCATGCTTCATTTCACAAACAATTGTCACTTCAGCAACAACTTTAATCACATTATCTCACTAAAATTGGGTGCACACTTTATGATATTTGCCACTTTTTTGTTGTCAGGGACTCGCACAGTCTTTTTTATTTTCAAGGCGAAAATTGGCTCTGAATGTGAAAATGTGAAGAATATGTGGACTGCACTGATTTTGTTTCTTAATCAGTATTGTTTTTTTTATCTTTCAGTGAAACAACATATAAATCTTTTTTTTTATTATGTTCCAAACAAGAAAAATATATTTAGTAATGTGGTAAGATAAATATTCTAAATGTAAGTATTCTTATTAGCCCACACAATTTTGATTAAGTGTAAAGTTATCTTCTTTTAAGAATGTTTAGACATTTCTACTGGAAAACAAGATGATAATAATGACTAAGAATTTGTTTTTACAGTGTGGCGACTCAAGATGCCTAGTCAATTTCGACCAAAGTCTAGCTAAATGTCTGTGGTATGGGCTGCACAGTCTCATTAATATCATGTCATACAACGTGATAAGAAACAATGGGAAAGTACAGTAAAAATCATACAGTGTACACCCGGATTAACATTAGAACAAAAATCTCAAAGCAGTTCATGTTGTGCGTTGTCCAAATATCCTCAGTGCAAACTCTTGTAATTCTGCCTTTTGTCATGTTTCCTCAAGTTCGGGCTCTTCTGGAAGTGTGGTGAGATCTTGTATGACTACCTGCGGAGTTGGCATGGTGACAGACATTGGCATTGCAACTGGCACTGCCCTTCGAGAACTTTGTGGCACTGCGTCCCTCTGTAGTTCCGGAGGGAGAGCAGGTGTCGGCGCCTCCTGCAGGTGTCTCCGGTACTGCACGAAGCTGCACGTCTTCAAGACAATGGCGAGGATGTTCTTACCCATGAGTATTCCAGACACACGGACGTCCCTATAAAACACCATATTCCCACCCCGTATAAAAATCGTAATAATGTTGATGGCGACCAAACTGAGAATGGGATACAACAACATCTTGTGTGGCACAATGTTTACACCTTGCATGCTTATTTCGCTTAGCGACACACACGGCAGTATCAGAAGTAGTATGTAGCAGTAGAAAAAAGTAAGGCCCTCCACCCACAGGGGGAGCCCTTTTCTCTGAGGCTCCCATAGGCTGGCCTGAATGTCCAAGATGTCAAGAAGATCAACCACAACCCAGAACAGTCGACTCCTCAGCTCCTCCCTCTTCTTGAGTGGCCGAACGTATTCCATGTGGTCGATGGCTGCCAGCGTAACATAAAGTCCCGGCACGAACACGGAAAGCAGCACCGTGAAAGCCTTGCAGGTAAGAGCTTCTGCTTTCTCGCCTTCCGCCTTGTAGTTCTGGTAGACGAAGTAGACCTTGATCTCGAGCACAAAGACATAGAAGAACCAGAGGATCATGGCGTAGCCGCGTTTAGCAGTTCGTACCTCGGCACCAACCCATACTGCAATGTACCGCAGCACGATGAGGAAGCACACGTCACCAACCATCACCATGATGCAGACGCCCACCTTCCGTGGACCTTGATTCTGCTCCACAAGGTAGGCGTCCAGCAGCGCCATGCTACTCATGATAAGAACACACGAAAGGCAAACGTGTGGCTTGTTGGAAGGGGGTGGTGGGGCCATGTTGATTATGAGGAGCAAATTAATAACGATGGGTGGTGGAATGTTCAATCAAACCAATTTTTCTAGACCCATATGAGTTGCTTAACTGTTCATCCCAAAGGAACAGCAGTCCTGGAAACGGTAGTTAATCTAAATCTGCTTAATAGCACTGCAACCTGTTCCTCAAAATGAGGCGTGATGGGAGGACCAGCTAATGAGGAGGCAAAAAAAAAAAAGATCAAGATTGAGCTAAACTTGCTGTTTCTAAATTCAGCCCAAGGCTGAAAACAACCTAATGCACAGGATGCACTCCAGGGTACCACACAGCAAACCTGGTACCGCTGTCAGTCATTAGTCCTCTCGCCTTAACTCACTCCCACAGTCCTCAGAGTGAATGTAGGCAACCTGTGCATACTGATGGCAGACGCTTCGGTTTTCGTTAATCGTTAATTGCATCTTTAACAGCCAGAGTCTTAAATATTTCAGATCTCTCAGTCTGTAAGCACAACCACCGGCGCTTATTTTCCAAAGAGGAGTCTCACGGCTTCAAAAGCGAGAGGGAAAGGTGAAATAAGCCACATGCTCTCCGAAAGAGTGGGTCAGAAATGATCGGCTGTGATAAATTTCTCAATTTATGCCAGAAGAGAATTTCTTCCCGTCATTATTCCCCAGAGCGCCGCATACAAGACTACAGCTGACATGCTTCTATGAGGTTCATCATTCCAGATTGCGTTGAACAGTAAGTGTGCGTCTGGTTTATGTATGCATGTTTTTCTCAGAAAAATTTCAGCAGAAGATGTCTTTGAAGCCCCAAAGTCTCAAATCCGATCCAGTCCTCAGATCTCTTCCTCCCACATAAATCGACGTGGGTTGTAAAAGGTAAAGTATTTAAAAGTAAGTTTATGCAGAAGAAAATGACCTCTTTTCTGAAGGATTAGAAGCGCGGCACTCCTCCACAGTAGCAGACCTGTGGTGCCTGTAGATTAAAATCACTCTATCTTCTTCCCAGTATCGACACCAAAGACATCAATAAGTTTCCACTTGCCATCACCTCTGAAATCTCTGCAGCAGTAATCTCGATCTTCCTCTTTTCATCCTCTCAAGCTCCAGAGCAATGTGCTGTGTGCAGCCTGTGGCTCTTCAACATAGTCTGGCTAGATTTCACCCTCCTCCTGCTGTTTTTCTCTTCTCTCCTCCCTCTCTCTGCTCCCCCTCCACTTATGCGCAGTCAGGCGTTGGGTGTCAAAGAGGGACGCTCTGCAACAGCAACAGATAAAGACCGCGTCAAAGCTTTCATTTGATCAGAGCTGTGCTGTCACAACTAGACCGAGGGTCTACATGCAATACCTCTCTTAGGGATTCCCTTTATGAGACCTTCAGTTCCTCAGAAGTTCTGCTTCAAATCGAGAGCTGTGCAGTGGTCCAGGAGTCTTTGATCTGACATAGCAAATCTCAGAGAAACTGTAACAGAAACAATAAAGAGAGTGAGTAAAGGTTTCCACAATGCAGAAGCAACCAGAGAACAGCAGGACAAAGATGATTGATCTAGATAGTAACCACAAGATTCAAGAGTTTATTTGCAAGAATTTACTATGAACACCAATGAGGGTCTGTGAAAATACTGCAGGGGTTATTAATTATAATGTTATGTATGTATGTATGTATGTGTGTGTGTGTGTGTGTGTGTGTGTGTTCTTGTTTATATTACATCGTGGGGACCAAATGTCCCCACGATGTAATAAAAACCTGAGATCACCTACATCGTGGGGACCAGCCAGCGGTCCCCACGAGGGAAATGGATTAATAAACATACTAAATGATGTTTTTTTGAAAATGTAAAAATGCAGAATGTTTCCTGTGATGGTTAGGTTTAGGGATAGGGGTAGTGTAGGGGGATAGAATATACAGTTTGTACAGTATAAAAACCATTATGCCTATGGAGAGTCCCCACTAAGATAGCAAAACAAACCTGTGTGTGTGTATTATTCATATTAAAATACTTTTAATATTAAATATATTAATGTTTTAATATTAATACAATATTAACTTAAGCCAAAGCTAAAGTTCAACAAAATGTTTCATTGTCTGTCCCACAAATGTATTATGTACAATAATTTTAATGGCTTAGCATTGTAGCATTCTAACATCTTACTCTCAATAGATATTTAAGTGAATTATTTAGAATGTATGTAATTTATGAATATACAACATTATGCATATTTCAAAGTCAACATGAAACTTCCCAACGTGTATTTAAACTAGCAAAATGTTGCCAAAATGTGAACATAAATTATGCTTAAAATAGAACTTTTTTTGGATAATTCATTTTTTATTTCATTCTGTAT
>RJVU01053127.1:10070876-10086749 GCA_003731715.1 Anabarilius grahami | reverse complement strand
ATCCCCCTTGTTGAAAAAAATGACAAAAAGCATCCCCTCTCTAAAGCCACCATCCCCCCTTACATCCCCTTTAGATGAACAGTTTTATGTAAAACTTATCATGGAAACGAATTTTTAAAATTTAAAACTCTGTATAATAATTAACAAACTATAAATAACAGTGATTGACCAATCAGTACTCAGTATTGTAACGCGCTGCGCAGTGCGCAGTCACGCCAGAGCTCTGATTCAAGCAAGCTTTCGTCATTTTTCGCGCTTGTTCAGAAGGATCAGGAGAACGGTTCAAATGCATCTTTTGACGTTGTTTAAAAAGAAGAGAAGGTATGATATTACTTTGATTAGTGTTTTAAGAACATTCCCCTGACACATTAGAACGAATAACGAACTAAAGTGCATTGATGCCGTAAGGGATCGTTGTCAACGTGAATTATTGACAGTGAATGTCATCACTGAGGGGATAATGCACACATGCATATATGCTATGTTAGCTACATGTAGTAGGCTACGTGTGTTTATTTATTTTATTTAATAAAAAACGATGGGCTCTGTTCATACTCCGCTGTTTAAAAATGCATGAACCATCCATTCAAGACACTAACAAAGACTGTACCACTAATTGTTCGATATACGAACTCAAGAACTCAAGAGTTGCATTTAATTCAGAAATAACTCTATTCTCTTTGTCCAAACTATCCAATGTTAGAGCTCTGGAGTGCTGAAAAGTGTGGGGCTCAAAAATGTGTGTGTGTGTGTGTGTGCGTGCTTACTGAGTAGGTTCTCCAGAGTGAAGAGAAAACCATATGCAAACTACATATGACAAATTGGGGGAGAGGTAAAATTTTCGTTTGATTCCAGGGCTTGGGGCAAAGCTTTCATTTATGAACTAAAGAACAAAGATTTCTGATAGAGATATGAGCATGCAATGAGGAAAACAATATGCATAACATTCATCCTAAGGCAGCAAAGGATCTACCTGCACATTTAAAATCCACAGAAACAGACCTGAACTGCAAAATTACATGTGTTTTAGAGCAAATTTGGAACTAATCTAAACATTTTATAGCTTTTAGTTCATGTCTGTTAGCATGAGCTCATCTATGTTAATGTACTCCTAAATGTTGACAAAATCAACTATATGCATTCAAAATTCTTAAATTCTTACTCACATGCTTGGTTTGACTGTGATTCTATTAGCAGTTCGACATAAACCTTCAGATCAAATCTCCATGAAAACCCACAATAAATTTAAAATGCACAGAGCATTTGTTGTTGATTATAAACATATTACTTATAAATGTCCTCCTTTCTCAGATTACCAGAGCGTTAGACAGTCATGAATGTTTGATAAGAATCCAGACCATTAGTTCCAATAACGAGAAGCTGATCTCTCGCCTTTGTTAATTCGATGTGTTTGATCACTTTCCCTGCCCCTTTCTGAGAAGCACCAGGCATCAATCTAAATGTGTCACTGAGAGCTGTTACATTAGGACGAATCATCTGATAGATGGTAGTTTATATCATTGATGTGTCAGAATGTGCATCCATCCGCAAGCACCGTCAGACAGTGACTCAGATGAGTACATGGCCATAAATGACCATTAATAAATGATTCAACAGACTTAGAACTAAAGAAGAATCTGTTCAGATTGGCATACTAATGAACTGCGGACTGTGTGCAGTATGTACTGTGCACTGCTGTTTTTNTCCGCGACGTCGCCCGCCGATGACGTCACGTTCTCTCTCTCATTGGTTGGATACAGTGGTGCTTCACGAACACAAAATACAGAGGATTCCCATCACGTCAACGACGTAGCGTCTATAGTTCCCACGAAAGGGAACGTAATTATGTTACAAGTTGGCGATTTCATATGAATTATTCCCCGTCACAGGGGAATAAGCAGATCATGTGAAAACGTACAAATGAGATTGTACAAATTCATATGAATTAGCCACCAATTCGCCAAAACGTAAAATAGTTACAAAATTCAATTAGATTGTTTTGGCATTGCTCAAGTTAGTACGTATTGCATGCTAAATTGACCAAGTGGACTAATTTATAGTTATTTTGCATTGTGTATATGAATGTTTTAATTATAAAGAAACGTTAAAACATTGTGGTTGTTGCTATTTATGGTTAATTTGTCACAGTGCATTGTGGGACACAGTACCCAATGCAGTGTGCATAGTGTATCGTGAATAAGTCACGGCTGAAGGCCGTTGTTATGCTGCGTTCACACCGAAAGTGTCTGGGGCGTCTGATTTACATGTTAAGTCAATGTAAACGCGAGTCTAGACGTCCTGAGGCGCGAATCAAGCGTCTAGCGCGGCGCGAATCGGCCGTTGACGCGCGAATGGCGTGGCGCGAATTGAGCGTTCACGCGTCTAACACGCGAATCGAGCGTCTGACGCCCTAGACGAAAAATCTGAACTTTGGCGAATATTCGCGGCGCCCTAACCAATCGGGGACTCTGCTTTGGTAGTCACGTGTTTATGACGTGATCAGCGGTGGAGACCAGAACAAAGATGGAGGACAAATTAATAGTCGCTGTGTGTGGGCACCCTGAGCTCTATGATGTGTCATCATATTTTTATCGAGACAGGAATAAAAAGGACCTTTGCCTGGAAGAGGATAAGCGAGGAAATTGGACAATCTGGTTGTTGTAAAACGCTTTGCATGATTTTAGCCGTTGATACTAGCCCGCCTGCTAGCTAGCAAAAGCCGGCCGGCATAACCGAGCTAAATTGCCGCTACTAGTTTCCAACTGACGAGATGATGTGTTATAAATAAAGCCAACCCACTCTCTCAGCAACATCCATATCCGCCATTATCTAGCAAGGAGGCTGGCAAATACACTGGGTAGCACAGGTAGCACCCAGGCAGAAGCCCCTCCCATGACGTGAATTCGCGTCTGAACACACTTTGTTTAGATGCGCGAATAGAGCGAATTAGGGCAGCATTAGGCACGATGCGAAGCGCTCTGGTAATGTATCAATGCAACTTTCACGAAGTAAACTTTCTAAAACCCTTCCTTCCGCCGGAAAAAAATAGCCCCTGACCATGAACAGCAAAAGAAGTTACATTTTCACGCCATTAGATGGTGGCAAAGACTGTCTTTATGAGTGTGTCAGTCAGTAGCGAAGACTTTTACATTGAAAAGACTGAATGGTTGTAAACACGGAACAAGACGCAACTGACAAATGCTTTGACTAGCGCTGTCAGTTACGGGAAAACCCCTTAAATGTTAAAAGGACAAGACGATACATCAGACATTTAAACAGAACTGACCTGAAGGAAAATGCTAAATCTGAATGCAGGTAATAAACTCGCTCACTCGATCTCTTTCTCACAATACTCTTCTACATAATACAGCAAGCTTCAATGAACAATATCAATTGAGAACATACAGTTTACGTTGCTAAGAGTGGTTGCTAAGAGTGTTGTGTAGTGATACACAGAACCGTTGGGTGAAGCGCTCGTAGCCGTGTTTTATCGTGAATAAAACACAGCTATTGACCATTTAGAATCAAAGACAGGAAAATAACCATTTTATAAGAAAATAGTATGCAACTGGCTGTCTGAAAAAAGATAAAAAAATTGTGACTGTTTCTTTCTGCTACTTTGTCAAATTGGAAATGGTAAAAATATAGTGTGAAAAGCAGTATGCCGTTCCGAACATATCAAATGTAGCAACTAGGGAATGAAATGGGCTGTGTCCAAACTTTTCATTCCGAAAGCTCATTTGTCTTGTTTAATGAGGCACTTTAACACAAACTTGGCAAGGAGTGCAAAATTACCCTCTGCTTAACCTGAGCAATTATAAGTCCTAAACTTGCTACAGAATATACTGCACCTCATATCCTCAGCGTAGCGAAACGAAACATACCCTTTATGTCTCTTAATTAAATTTGCTAGCTGTAACTGTAAGTGACACTGAGCATGTTCTATGTAGTGTAGAAGGAGGCATAATTACGTTACTGCTTCGTGCTGGGAGATGAAGATTCAAACTGGGAGCATCTGTAATCGTATTCGATCAGAGAAGCAATAAAGTTTGAAAGCAATATAACAAGTCTTCTGACCTAAGCAACATGCATTATACATGGGACCGGATGCTGTAAGATGAAATACAGAAGTTTTCTGCCTTCTGCTGATGTGTTAATGTAAACTTGTAAATCTTTCAAGGAGTTTGCTTACAGCGAGTCATTAAATAAATCTTGCACTTGAAGTCTTTAAACTCGGAGTAAAAGGTGGTACCACAGTAATACGCACTTGGATCATTCCTGCTATGTAGTGCATTTTCATGTTTCCATAATGAATAAAATATAACCATAGTGATGATTAAATACACATGGAAAGAATTTTATATAATTTCAGTACTTTGGTTTGAACTTTAACGTGAGTTAGATTATAGTAATTTAGTAATACTATTAAATATAATATTATAGATTTATATAATTTTTTTATAATCATTGTTTTAAAGAAAAATTTTTGTTTTGTAAATCGATTTATATTTCCTGTTTCCTGACGCGACACGTGATATAAGGTATTTCCCATGAGTTTTTCTATGGTTTTTCTCCTAACCAGCCAAGAGCGATACGGGACGATTCTATTTTTCGAAACGGTTTCTATTTCAACAACAACATACAAAGTATGGCAATGATAATCTCAGCCTCAGGTATTGATTATGTTCTTCATTTAATGTTTTAAGAATTTAATGTGAGTTTAACACTATCATTTTGCTTGACCTTTATAGAATAACTGAAAATGACAATGGATAGGGCCTAATTCAACTCAGATCTTGAAAATAGGAAAGGAAACAAGAACGTTCAAACTTTGAACTCAACAAACAAGTGTTTTCTATGACAAAAGCCTACCCTATATCAGTCACTCAGTATGTATTTTTAATAATGTTAAAATAATGTAATGTTTATGAATTTGATTTCGAACTTTTGCGAAGAAAGCCTGCCCACACGCTCTTCTGATTGGCTGTGATTTGTGATTCATTTTGTCGCTGAAATCTTATTGCATCGTGGCTGGTTATTTTGTAGAATAAGTGACAAAATCCAGTTCCTTCAGGAAGTGACATAATTTTGGAGAGGAAACAACTTGCACAAAGTATTAGAAACTATTAGTAATGCATTTAATCAATCCTGTGATATTTTGTGGTAGTTGGTTTGCCTCACATAAAATTTTCAATCTTTTTTTTTTGGGACAAAATTACAGAAATCAGTATGAAAATTGGAAAAAAGATAAATAATTAAAAAAAAAAAATATATATATATATATATATATATACAGATATATATAAAAAGATGGTTAAAAACATAAAATTACTTCAAATTGTTGACACCCTTATAAGCTAACGCTCAATAATAATAGCTAACTTTTGCTCTTTATTTCCATCGTGTTAGATTCATTCCTGCCATTGTGTAAATAATGTTTTAATTAATAATGTTTAAGTGAAAGAATGTTTTGGTGTATGCTTTTATAGAAATACTTCCTTAAATTACACAACCATATTCATTTTTAATAGTTTTCAATAAACTGTTGTGCCACTTTTGCACACAATATTTCAGAGCAAATTGCTTTTAGCACTAATTTTGAGGATAAATTTGGGCCTTACCTGATTTTCAGAATTCCTTCAGTGAATTGGCCACCAAAACAAAGCAGATAGTAGGGCTGCACAATTATTAATCACGATTAATCGTGTGCAAAATAAAGGTCTGTGTTTACATAATATATGTGTGTGTTATGTGTATAATAATTATGTATATATAAATACACACACATACATGTATATATTTAAGAAATATATGCATGTATAAATAAATATATATATTTATATATAATTTATATTATATATATAAATATAAATATTTTATATATAAATATAAAATTTTTCTTAAATATATACGTGCGTGTGTGTATTTATATATACATAATTATTATACACATAACACACACATATATTATGTAAACACAGACTTTTATTTTGCACACGATTAATCACGATTAATAATTGTGCAGCCCTAGCAGAAAGCATGTCCAAATAAACAACGCGACTAATTCTTAGTGAATTTTCCCAACAGAGTTCAAGTTCTTCGCTGAAAGGAAGAATACTTTTAAAATGTTTGTGTCTGCTGAAAATGATAGTTTTTCCCCTTTGTGTGCACAGAGGAAGCACTTATTTTCTTGAATGCGTTTTCCTCTATCTGTGAGTAAGTGAGATTGGGCTCCAAGTGTTCATTTTTAGCAGTGGCCTACTTCTCTGTCACCATGAAGAATTGTCCTCGGGCATAAGACCTGTTCCTCGTACCTCTCTCCTTCCGTCTTCCCCACACTCTCTCTCTCTCTTCCTTTACCCTTTTTCTCATTCCATGTGCCTCAGTTTTCACCCAAATCCACAGGACTATTCAGAAGAGGCTTGTTAAAGAAATAGTTCATCCTAAAATCAGAAGTCTGTCATTATTTACTCATATGTTGATATTTATCCTGAAAAGCAAAAATATTCTTGACTCCATTACAGTTGTCCAAAAAAAAAAAAAAAAGACAAAAAAATACTATAAAATTAGTCAGACCTGTGTGTAATATTCAGAAGTCTTCAAAAGTTGTTGTGTGAGGAACAGATGAAAATGTAATTGTGTAGTTGTTTAATAAATTAAATGTAGCCTATACAGAAGCCCAACTTAAAAAAGTAAGAAAATTATCTTTTTTTTTAGCTTTGTTAATATAATTTGACATGTAATTTAAAATACATTAATAATTCCACAGTTAGTAAAGTGTTTTTCTGTCATTTCTAATCAGACACCGAATATAGTACCCATAATAAAGTTAAACACAGTGCAAAGTTAAGAAAAATACATTATGTACAGATGTGACAGAAGATCATAACCCTTATACGTACGTATTTCTGCATTATTTAACATAACTTGATTGTGTGTATGTGTGTGAGCTGTGTAGGTGTTTGAGGTCTCTGGTTTCTTCATGGGTAACTGCAGATGGAGATTGCAGACTATGTCTCCCTCAGGCAAATCGACTTTTATTTCAAACGGTTCACCCACAGTGGCAGCTTACTGTACAGCACCTCTCTCTCCGATAATAACTTTTCAACACATTCTGTTGCATTTATGGCTAGTGACTGCAAGTTAAAACATATTGGTTCATCTCATAAATTTCCAGCATTTTTATGGAGGCATTGTTGGTCCATTTGCTGATGAGCATCAAAAGAATGTCTGAACATTAAACATCATATTAGAATAGCATGAGGCATGGGCCATTCACATAGGGAGCATTATTGTTTAATTGTGCATGCAAAGTCATTTATTTCATGTCTTGCTGTTTCAGGGTGTAATTTCACTATTGCTGCATTTTTAAAACAACATGTAAAGTTAGACCTGTTTTTCGCCACATTTACAGTCAAATGTAAAACTAAACTCAACTATAAATAGGATTTGAGGAGTCTTTAACCCGATTTCCGGAAATGTTGGGACGTTTTTTTAATTTGAATAAAATAACTAAAAGACTTTCAAATCACATGAGCCAATATTTTATTCATAATTGAACATAGATAACATAACAAATGTTTAAACTGAGAAATTTTACAATTTTATGCACAAAATGTGCTCATTAGGGGCCAAGCACCGAAGGTGCGTAGGCACCTATTTTATCTGTTGGCGTTCTTTTTAACTATTATTATTATTATTATTCTTCCGTCTTCTTCCGCTCTGGAAGTCTATGGAAGCCCATAGAACTGCTTGCGGGAAAGTTGTGAAATTTGGCACACAGTTAGAGGACAGTCTGAACTGTGTCCATAGCAACTTTGGAGTCTCTAACTCAATCCCTCTAGCGCCACCAACTGTCCAAAGTTGCACTCATGTTTATGTTAATAACTTTTGAACCGTAAGGGTTAGAGACAAGATTCCTTGGGTCAAGACAAATCGATTGCACCCTATGACGTCATTTTCCATCATGAAAATGTTTTCGCCATTTTGAATTTTCTGAAAAACGTACTTTTCGAACTCCCCCTAGGCCGTTACTCCGATTTTCACAAAAATTGATCCAGATCATCTTCAGACCATGCCGACAAAAAGTTATGGAATTGCTGAAATGCTGTATTTTACGAATGCATTAGCGTATCGTTATGAAACTCGGTATGGGTCTTTGGCACCATGACCTGACAGTTTCGGCGCAGCGCCACCTTGTGGTCAAAAATTATTAAAAAAAATTACAAAAATGCTAATAACTTTTGACTATATTAACCTATTGTAATGAAACTGGTCTCGATAGATTCCTTGGGTCATGCTGAGAACATAGACATCAAATTTGCCATAGTCTGCTGAACTTCCTGTCCGCCATTTTGTTTTTCTTAAAAAACCTACTTTTTCGAACTCCTCCTAGACCTTTTCTCCGATTTTCACAAAAATCGAATCGGATTGGATTTCAAGTCAATACGTCAAACCGTTTTCGTATACCGGAGCAACGAATTTGAGGCATGATGTAAAACCGACTCTTGAAGCTGTATCTCTGCAATGCTTTGGCATATTGACACCAAACTTTGCATGAGTCACTGTCACCTTACTTTGACCATACCACAACTATTTGGTCACAGCGCCACCTATTGGTTGAAAGTGATAAATCATTATTATTAAAGGTATTAAGGATTTTTCTGTCATTTTGCCTAAATATGACTTTAATTGCTCAATGTTGCAGTAAGTCTGATGCTCCCAGCTGTGCTGGGATGTCTTGTTGTGCCTTTTTTTTTGCTTGGCCCCTATAATTGCTGCTTGCAGCTATATTTTTTTAATTTGATGCCTGCTACAGGTCTCAAAATAGTTGGGACGGGGGCATGTTTACCATGGTGCATCTCCTCTTCCTTCAAAACAGTTTGAAGACGTCTGGGCATCGAGGTTATGAGTTTCTGGAGTTTTGGTGTTGGAATTTGGTCCTATTCTTGCCTGATATAGGTTTCCAGCTGCTGAAGAGTTTGTGGTCGTCTTTGACGTATTTTCCTCTATAGGTGAAAGATCTGGACTGCAGGCAGGCCAATTCAGCACCCGGACTTTTCTACAACGAAGCCATGCTGTTGTAATAGCTGCAGTATGTGGTTTTACATTGTCCTGCTGAAATACACAAGGCCTTCCCTGAAATAGATGTCATCTGAAGGGGAGCATATGTTGCTCTAAAACCTTTCAGCGTTCATAGTGCCTTCCAAACCATGCAAGCTGCCCATACCGTATCCACTTATGCACCCCCATACCATCAGAGATGCTGGCTTTTGAACTGAACACTGATAACACGCTGGAAGGTCTCCCTCCTCTTTAGCCCAGATTTGGTCTCGTCTGACCATAGAACACTTTTCCACTTTGAAACAGTCCATTTTAAATGAGCCTTGGCCCACAGGACATAACGGCGCTTCTGGACCATGTTCACATATGGCTTCCTTTTTGCATGATAGAGCTTTAGTTGGCATCTGCAGATGGCACGGCGGATTGTGTTTACCGACAGTGGTTTCTGGAAGTATTCCTGGGCCCATTTAGTAATGTCATTGACACAATCATGCCGATGAGTGATGCAGTGTCGTCTGAGGGCCCGAAGACTAGGGGCATCCAGTAAAGGTCTTCGGCCTTGTCCCTTACGCACAGAGATTTCTCCAGTTTCTCTGAATCTTTTGATGATGTTATGCACTGTAGATGATGAGATTTGCAAAGCCTTTACAATTTGATGTTGAGGAACATTGTTTTTTAAAGTATTCCACAATCTTTTTGCGCACTCTTTCACAGCTCTGCCCATCTTTACTTCTGAGAGACTCTGCCTCTCTAAGACATCCGTTTTATAGTTAATCATGTTACAAACCTGATATCAGTTAACTTAATTAGTTGTTAGATGCTCTCCTAGCTGAATTTTTTCAAAATGTCTTGCTTTTTAAGCCATTTGTTGCCCCTGTGCCAACTCTTTTGAGACCTGTAGCAGGCATCTAATTTGAAATGAGCTAATTTAGTGTATAAAAGTGTAAGATTTCTCTGTTTAAACATTTGTTATGTTATCTATGTTGTATTGTGAATAAAATATTGGCTAAAGTGATTTTTAAAGTCTTTTAGTTTTCATTTTATTCAAATTTAAAAAACGTCCCAACATTTCCGGAATTCGGGTTGTAGTACAGAAGCCTTCCTTTTTTTTAAGAAAAACCAGAAGGTTATGTTTCTCGCACATGCATTCATCCTCCAATGCGGAGGGAATATTGCGCTAAAAAACTCTGTTACTGAAACAGTGCGAGCAGTGTAAACTGACTTCATGACTCCTTATGAATCAAACACATGCAGTGCAAGCAGTGTAGTCTGATTCCCGAACAAATGACCCTAATAAGCCAGTTATTTTTAGTGAATCAAACACATGCAGCGCAAGCAGTGTAGTCCGATTCCTGAAAAAATGACTCTAATAAACCAGTTCTTTTTAGTGAATCAAACGCATGCAGCACAAGCAGTGTAGTCCGATTCCTGAACGAGTGACTCTAATAAGCCAGTCAGCAACAGACTGATTCCAGAGTGAATAACTAATGTAGCCTACAGCCTCCATTATATATACATATATATATATATATAGAGAGAGAGAGAGAGAGAGAGAGAAAGAGAGAGTGAAACAAACATTAAAAGTTATTAAACCTTGAAAAACCCACCTCAAGATTCCTGCGCTTTGTTTCA
Organism: Anabarilius grahami; assembly: GCA_003731715.1. Lineage (NCBI taxonomy): Eukaryota > Metazoa > Chordata > Actinopteri > Cypriniformes > Xenocyprididae > Anabarilius > Anabarilius grahami. The sequence continues at coordinate 10,076,054 of RJVU01053127.1, read as the reverse complement.
TTCCGATGCATTCCGTTTAGCTGCTTTGCACACAAGTAATGCGTCCTGTGTAAATGCCCCTCAAATTTGCATCATAAGCATACACAACCACAGCACATTGTCAGCATAAATAGCATCCGAGTCTATGATTATTGCTCTGCAATTAAATGTGAAGCAATCACGTGGATGGTGAGAACCATCACATCACAGGCGGTTTATTTTTAACGAGCCTACTTGATTAATCACAGTAGATTCTAGAAGTCTTCAGGAAGGCTGCCTCTGACCCACAAAAATAATTCCAACCCCCATCTTTTCCCAAGTTTTATGGTGCTCATATTAAAAAGTCACGAGAAGACGTGCTAAAAATGCATTCGGCCGCATCAAATTAGCCCAATTAATGCTGAAAGTTCAGGGGCATGCATGTGCCTCAGCATGCACCTCTGCATTCTGTATTGCTTGTGTTCTCTCTTCCTCTAGACCCTGATTGTAGTCCACCATGCACGTTAGGATTCGGAAGGACTTCATCAGCCTTCGTGGAAAAGACATGCAGTAGCACCTAAAAGTATTTGGACATGTAAGCTACAATTAAAAATCCATGTCTTTGCATTACATAATTCAATATCAAAACAAGTGGCATTCATTTTAAAGGGGACCTATTATGCCCTTTTTTACAAGATGTAAAATAAGTCTCTGATGTCCCCAGAGTGTGTATGTGAAGTTTTAGCTCAAAATAACTCACAGATAATTTTTTATAGCATGTTAAAATTGCCACTTTTAGTGGCTGAGCAAAAATGAGCCATTTCAGCGTGGGCCCTTTAAATGCAAATAAGCTGCTGTGCTCGGCCTAAGAGGGCGGAGCTATAAGAGCTCGTTCTCCCCTGTCAGGATTCAGTCAGGACGCACAATAATGTCAGAAACTGCGAATATATGCTGCATGGAGATAGAACAGGTATAGTTTAGTTAAATTACGGTTATAACTTATATTGTCTTCTTTCTTTTATCCACTATATATTAGTACAAGCCTGTTGTACCGTCCGAATGATGGCCAAAACTATACAGATGAGTTTTATGACGTTTATTGTACTTCACACAAAAGATGAACCATAAACTCTCTCTCTTTCCCTTGTATTATCATCACCAACATATATAACTTAGCGAATAACACAGAAACACTCATTACAACTAACAGTAAACAAATATATAAAGACCTTATGCCTTTCGGGTGGTGCTTAATAAACGTTATACCCGTAAATAAACTCAGATGAACTGTAATAAAGTGCTCTCACCTTCATTACTGCCGTATCCAGTAACTTATCACTCTGGAGACTGTAAGCTGGATCACGAACAGTTTTTACTTGTATATCCTTGAGTAGCATATTTTTAGCACAGTCTCTGTTTTGTATTGTCCATTTGTATTGATATTCGTTCACTAAGCAGTCCGGTGTGAAATGATTCGCCCAGACATAAATAAATTTCAGCAGAACTGAGGGAGCATTTTCCTTGAAAACCAAGTTAATCCACCTCGTTTTCAGCAGCTCAGATTTCGGGAGTAAATGACGAGAGCTATGTGGATTAATCCATCCAGCTACAGATCACCTAAAACGCTTGGGAGACATTCTGGTCAGTGCAGCAATGGCGGACTCGCTGTGAACGCGCTCAGGGCGGTTCTATGTTCAAACATCAGTGTCTGTCAACAGTCGTGGGCGGAGCCTGTGGCTTTTGTGACATCACACTGCCAGGGATCTGGAAACGGCTTGTTCTGAGACACTGCTTATGATTTATGGGGATTAAAAAAAAAGGAGTGGTTGGATTTTTATCACTATAGGGTGGTTGTGTACACACACTGCCAACACACATTTATGTCCAAACACCATGAAAAAGTGAATTTTGCATAATAGGTCCCCTTTAAAGCTAGCATTTGATAGGTTTTAAAGGATAAAACAATGGATACCCTTGTGAAAAAGAAGTACATTTTAGTACAGGCTACTTTTGAAAATAGTACTTATTACGGAAATTAAAAGAATATACTTAAAGAGATAGTTCACCCAAAAATGAAAATTTGATGTTTATCTGCTTACCCCCAGCGCGTCCAAGATGTAGGTGACTTTGTTTCTTCAGTAGAACACAAATGATGATTTTTAACTCCAACCGTTGACGTCTCTCAGTCAAATAATGCGAGTGAATGGGAACTCTAACAATAAGAGTCGAAAAAACTTGCATAGACAAATCCAAATTAAACCCTGCGGCTCGTGACGACACATTGATGTCCTAAGACATGAAACGATCGGTTTGTGCGAAAAACCGAACAGTATTTATATTATTTTTTACCTCTAAAACACCACTATGTCCAACTGCGTTCAGCACTCGGTTAGTGAGGTCTGATCGCGCTCTGACAACGGTAGTGATGTCTCGCGCTTATTGAGTGCGATCTGAAATTTGAAAATTGCCATCTGAATTATGGCAGTTTAATGCCTACAAAAACGACCGGTTTGGACTACAACAAGCTTCTTCCCGGGTTGGTGACATCATAAACCCTTCAAAACACGCCCCAGGGAACACGCAACAAAGTGGGCAAGGCCATGTCGGCGGCGCGACGCATAAAAAGATAATAGAACCCATTATAATCTGTGATATTTTCTACACTGGATGCGGCGCTGAAGGCAGCTTCCAGAATCTACACGCGTTCAATGCTGGATTTACACAAAGGCTTTTACTGAAAGAAGCAGTTCCCACTTTAAAAGCATAAGCTGCTGTTTATTGGCTTCAAACTGTAAGTACGTTTTATTGTTTGTACATGTCTTTTAAATGTATAGTTCTGTTGCTATTTTTGGTTGCATCAAGGACATATACAAAGAGCAACTCGTTTTTGCTTCGCTAGCCAGTTAGCTGTATTATAGTGCATACTTCTCCAACAAACACCAACAAACTTATATGTTCATAGACAAACAGTTGTTCATGCTGTAAATTAAACGCTACCTTTACAAAAATGCGACTACTCAGTCATGTATTCGGCTACAGTAAAGCTTTAATCAGGATAAAACTGTATATTGAAAGCTAACAAACAGCAGCAACAGCATATCTAAACACTTGACACAAATACTAAAAGAAATACCATTCATAAACGTCCTTTAAAAGCCGCGATTGCTGTTCACGTGGGTCTGATTCGGGCTCAATTTGATACAGCAATATAATCAAATTGAGCATACAATATAACCGAAGCGCACGTAACCGGTAACAAATGGTAAGGGGTGTGGCGTTTCCGGACGCTTCAGCGAATCACAATGGCTCTGGATACACTGGGCCAGCTAACCAATCTGAGCCCATTGCGTATTTCGGAGGGAGTGGCTTCATAGAACCAGGAAGTCAAACGAGACGTTCATATGACAGTGGAAACAGAGGTGTAGAATAAAGGTAAAATATATGAAAAATACAGCGTTTTCAAAAAAACTAAGCCATTAAGACATGTTAAACTGCGCCCCAAAAACACAATCAAGCCTAGTAAAAAAACACTGAACCACCCCTTTAATGGCAATTTATAGGTCCTTTTCATTGCCATTAAAGTGAAATAACTGAACATAAACATAAAAGCTTATTTTAGAAAAAAATTTCAGACGGCACTTAGAGGCTTTTGCATCTGAAGTCTTCAGTTCATCTTTGGAACACAAATTAAGATATTTTTGATGAAATCCGATGGCTCAGTGAGGCCTCTATTGCCAGCAAGACAATTACCATTTTCAGTGCCCAGAAAAAAACATATTTAAAACAGTTCATGTGACTACAGTGGTTCAACCTTAATGTTATGAAGTGACGAGAATACTTTTTGTGCCCCCAAAAAACAGCAAGACAATTAAAAAATTTTAACATTCGAATATTTAAAATCATAAAGCTTCGAAGCAGTGTTTTTAAATCGGCCATCACTAGATATTGTTGAAAAGTCGTTTTTTTGGCGCACAAAAAAGTATTCTCGTCACTTTATAATATTAAGGTTGAACCACTGTACTCACATGAACTGTTTTAATGTTTTTAGTACCTTTCTGGGCATCTGAAGGTGTTAATTATCTTGCTGGCAATGGAGGCCTCACTGAACCATCGGATTTCATCAAAAATATCTTGTGTTCCAAAGGTCTTACAGTTGTGGAATGACATGAGGGTGAGTAATTAATGACAGAATTTTCATTTTTGGGTGAACTAACCCTTTAAGTGACCAAATACTTTCTGGGGCCACTGTATTTTTGAGTGGTGCCGAAAAGCTGCAACAAGCATTGCTTCGGTGTTCAAGGCATATTTTTAGATCATGTTTACCCAGCAGATCAGAAAACCTTGAAAGTATTTGATCAGCATTTGTGTCTTGAACTGACATTTTGATAGACATGCTAAGCTACGAACGTTTTACTCAGTAACTTGTATTATTTCAGATAAAATCTCAAAATAAAACAAAAAGAGTTCTGTTGCAGACAGATGTGTATATATATATACACACACACAGATATTTTATTTATCTAACCTGTTTAACAACTGTTCATTAAATGCAATAATATACAGGAAAACAAAAATGTGTGGAACTACTTAAACCATTAATCACGGATGTAATCATTGATTACATTTGCTCTAGTTGAATCTGGCTCATTAGCTCTCCAGGGACGGTGAGCGCAGAGGCCCAAACAGATGTTTACCAAAGCGTGCTTTCCAAACTCTTCAACCTTTCCTTTCCTCTGTACTTCGACTTCAAAGCTCAGAGGGGCCAACCACCCACACATTTGCATATATTTGCATACCTGAAGGAGCGTGTTAATTTGAGGCAGATGTTGGCATAAGTGAGTAAAATTAAGGAGAGGAGGGAGTACTTCAGGACCTGTTGCAGTAGACTAATGAATGCCTGTTTTCCTGTCGAGGGACTAGAAACAAGTTTGGATGGAAATTAGTGAAACATTTTAGCAGAAGTACAGTTGTAATAAAAAGTATGTGAACCACTTGCAGAATAAAATAAGAGAGATCATACAAAATGCATGTTATTTTTTGTTTATTACTGTCCTGAGTAAGATATTTTACATAAAAGATGTTTACATATACAGGTCCTTCTCAAAAAATTAGCATATTGTGATAAAGTTCATTATTTTCCATAATGTAATGATAAAAATTAAACTTTCATATATTTTAGATTCATTGCACACCAACTGAAATATTTCAGGTCTTTTATTG
>RJVU01053127.1:10052832-10070789 GCA_003731715.1 Anabarilius grahami | reverse complement strand
TGCAATGAATCTAAAATATATGAAAGTTTAATTTTTATCATTACATTATGGAAAATAATGAACTTTATCACAATATGCTAATTTTTTGAGAAGGACCTGTAGTCCACAAGAAAAGAAAAGCTGAATTTATTCAAATGGCCCCATTCAAAAGTATGCGAACCATTGGTTCTCAATACTGTGTGTGGTTACCTGGATGATCTATGACTGTTTTTTTGTTTTATGATGGTTGTTCATGAGTCTCTTGTTTGTTCTGAGCAGTTAAACTGAACTCTGTTCTTCAGAAAAATCCTCCAGGTCCAGCAGATTCTTCAGTTTTTAAGCATTTTTTGCATATTTGAACCCTTTCCAGCAGTGACTGTATGATTTTCAGATCCATTTTATCACACTGAGGACAATTGAGGGACTCTAACACAACTATTAAAAAAGGTTCAAACATTCACTGATGCTCCAGAAGGAAACACGATGCATTAAGAGTTGGGGGTGAAAACATTTGAACAGGATGAAGATGTCCAAATTTTTCTTATTTTATTGAAATATCATTGCTTTTCATTTAGTACTGGCCTCCGGAAGCAACAGAAGATACTTGCATGTTTCCCGGAAGAAAAAATAAGTAAAATTTACCTTGATATTCAAATTCAAAAGTTTTCAACCCCCAACTGGATGACTGATTTTACCCCAAAAATGGATCTGAAAATCATACAGCCACTGCTGGAAAGGCTTCAAATATGCAAAAAATGCTTAAAAACTGAAGAATCTGCAGGACCTGGAGGATTTTTCTGAAGAACAGAGTTCAGTTTAACTGCTCAGAACAAGCAAGGGACTCATGAACAACCATAACAAAACATAAAAAACAGTCATAGATCATCCAGGTAACCACTCACAGTATTAAGAATCAATGGTTCACATACTTATGAATGGGGCCATTTGAATAAATTCAGCTTTTTTTTTTTCTTGTGGCCTATATCTAAACATCTTTTATGTAAAAAATCTTACTCAGGACAGTACTAAACAAAAAATAACATGCATTTTGTATGATCTCTTTTATTTTGTTAACATTTTTCACAGATTCTGCAAGTGGTTCACATACTTTTTCTTACAACTGTATATATATATATACAGTGGGTACGGAAAGTATTCAGACCCCCTTAAATTTTTCACTCTTTGTTATATTGCAGCCATTTGCTAAAATCATTTAAGTTCATTTTTTTTCCTCAATAATGTACACACAGCACCCCATATTGACAGAAAAACACAGAATTGTTGACATTTTTGCAGATTTATTAAAAAAGAAAAACTGAAATATCACATGGTCCTAAGTATTCAGACCCTTTGCTCAGTATTTAGTAGATCTAATACAGCCATGAGTCTTTTTGGGAAAGATGCAACAAGTTTTTCACACCTGGATTTGGGGATCCTCTGCCATTCCTCCTTGCAGGTTGGATGGTAAACGTTGGTGGACAGCCATTTTTAGGTCTCAATTGGGTTTAAGTCAGGGCTCTGGCTGGGCCATTCAAGAACAGTCACGGAGTTGTTGTGAAGCCACTCCTTCGTTATTTTAGCTGTGTGCTTAGGGTCATTGTCTTGTTGGAAGGTAAACCTTCGGCCCAGTCTGAGGTCCTGAGCACTCTGGAGAAGGTTTTCGTCCAGGATATCCCTGTACTTGGCCGCATTCATCTTTCCCTCGATTGCAACCAGTCGTCCTGTCCCTGCAGCTGAAAAACACCCCCACAGCATGATGCTGCCACCACCATGCTTCACTGTTGGGACTGTATTGGACAGGTGATGAGCAGTGCCTGGTTTTCTCCACACATACCGCTTAGAATTAAGGCCAAAAAGTTCTATCTTGGTCTCATCAGACCAGAGAATCTTATTTCTCACCATCTTGGAGTCCTTCAGGTGTTTTTTAGCAAACTCCATGCGGGCTTTCATGTGTCTTGCACTGAGGAGAGGCTTCCGTCGGGCCACTCTGCCATAAAGCCCCGACTGGTGGAGGGCTGCAGTGATGGTTGACTTTCTACAACTTTCTCCCATCTCCCGACTGCATCTCTGGAGCTCAGCCACAGTGATCTTTGGGTTCTTCTTTACCTCTCTCACCAAGGCTCTTCTCCCCCGATAGCTCAGTTTGGCCGGACGGCCAGCTCTAGGAAGGGTTCTGGTCGTCCCAAACGTCTTCCATTTAAGGATTATGGAGGCCACTGTGCTCTTAGGAACCTTAAGTGCAGCAGAAATTTTTTTGTAACCTTGGCCAGATCTGTGCCTTGCCACAATTCTGTCTCTGAGCTCTTCAGGCAGTTCCTTTGACCTCATGATTCTCATTTGCTCTGACATGCACTGTGAGCTGTAAGGTCTTATATAGACAGGTGTGTGGCTTTCCTAATCAAGTCCAATCAGTATAATCAAACACAGCTGGACTCAAATGAAGGTGTAGAACCATCTCAAGGATGATCAGAAGAAATGGACAGCACCTGAGTTAAATATATGAGTGTCACAGCAAAGGGTCTGAATACTTAGGACCATGTGATATTTCAGTTTTTCTTTTTTAATAAATTTGCAAAAATGTCAACAATTCTGTTTTTCTGTCAATATGGGGTGCTGTGTGTACATTAATGAGGGGAAAAAATGAACTTAAATGATTTTAGCAAATGGCTGCAATATAACAAAGAGTGAAAAATGTAAGGGGGTCTGAATGCTTTCCGTACCCACTGTATATGCAACTCTATATATTTTTAAATATATATATATATAGTGTGTATATATTTATTTTAAATATAATGCATTTGTTTTCAACTTTGTTTTTTAGGATTCTGGCCTTTTTTGTGTAAAGTGCCAACAAACAACAGTTTTGTTTCTCTCAGAGGTCGTTATTAAACAGACAAAGAAAATATTGCTCCATAAACCCATCCAGAAGAACATTCACAGCTTGCTCTTCATTTAATTGTGCCTCATAAACTAAAAAGCCTTACGTAGTGGATCGCATAAAAAAGGCACTAATTATGCTTATGAAAATGGCAGTTTTCCTCCAAGACCTTCCTCATTGTCCAGTGCCCATCTTCAAAAAATACAATTTTGCACACTGCTATATTTAAAGGGTATTTAAACATAAAGAGATTAGCAGCTGACGTTTTCACATCTGTGCATCCTCCAATACATTCTTGCCACATTTTCCTATCTCATTTTTCTCGTGACTAATACCACTTGCCTACGAGTGCTTATGGATAATCACAGTTGGCAGTCTCGGCTGTGTTGTGGATAATCTTTTTAGCTCTTTTCTTGTTCTTGTTCAATTTGTAGGAGTGCTGTGGATCCCAACCAGCCAACAAGCCAGCCAATATTTGCAGAGATGTTTTGTGAGGGCTGGTGGAAGCTTGGCTCGGTTTTATCATTTATCAATAAATGTAAATTATTAAAGTGTTTATGGCCTACTGACACTCAGTACACACAGAGTCTGTAACATTGGTACAATGTTGCCAAGTACAGAATATTTTTAGTTTAGGCCTTTATGAAAGTATTTATTTATTCTGCTGATGCAATTTGGGATGATGTGCAGAGCAGATATTGCATCATGCAAAGAAAAATATTTTTTTCTGTAATTACCCATTTGCTTTGAAAAACTGGCCTCATTATGAATTATTATACATAACATTATACATACATGTTTAAATTAGTTTTATATATATGTGTGTGTGTGTGTGTGTATATAGTCAAACCAAAAATGATTCAGACATTTTTTATATTTTTTTGATGTGAGGATAGCAAAATAAAGTAAACTGTGACATATTATACCCAAAAATTCTTCATACAGTGAACTACCAGTCAAATTGTTAAAAATTTGGAACCAAAAATTATTTAGACACTTTGACCTGACCATGTTTTGCTTTAATGTTATCTGACATAATTAAGATTAATTAATTTTTCTGACACTGTTTAACTCTGAGATCTTGTCATACTTTATTACATTATTTTTAAACTATAGTAAATAAACTGTATTAATGAATGAAATGTTCTATATATATATATATATATATATATATAGGTCAAAGACATTTAGATGTCTGCATCAATAGAAATTTACAAAAGTGATTTTATATACATAGAAAGCACATTAAATGCAAGTAAAACATCTACTTTTAAGGTTTGAAATAGGTTTTGGGAGAATAAAATGTTCCATTGTCATTGTGTAACACATATTTATGTAAAAATTTAAACAACTTACTTATTCTGACCTGTACATATTAAAATATACAAAAGAATATGTGAGCATACTAAATTTTATTGCATTTTAAATCTCCTTGTCTCAGCCTCAGACGTCACGCCCATGGGCCGTTGGCTGAACATCTGATGCATATGTCACACAAATTTGGAAAGACTTCAGGAGTTTTGAAGTCATCGTCTGATTGGTTGAATTCTACAGGATGTCCGGGAGACGCGCGTGGCGTTCTTTAATGGTCCGCCTGGAAACAAAGATGGCGTGATGCCAAACGCCCATTACAACTGTGACAGTGAGCATTCATCAGCATCAACTAAACGCTGGATTTTCAAAAGTATGTGAAGAATGTAAAGTTCGTGGCATAGACTTTTTAAAATACATCCAAGAGTTTTACATGCCAGTCTGTTATTGTTGGGACATCAACGTTACATTTTCATGCCCCTAAACATGACACGAAATAAAATGAACTGTGGTTCCTGGTTGTATTACATGTCAGTCACCTTGGCCAATGAAAGCCACTATGGAGTCCAGACCTTCTGCCGTCAATCTGAAGGTCTGGCTTTGTGAGACTAATCATCTCCTAACAAGGCCTATTAAGGTCTGGGTAGATTAGATGGTAAGCAAACAATCAGTTCTCGTAATCTGGATGCAGGAGAAATGGGCATAAAGATCTAAGCAACTTTGACAAGGGCCAAATGGTTATGGCAAGGTGAGTAGGTCAAATTTTGTGACACACAAAATTTGGTTACACTTTATTTTAAGGTGACATACTTACTCAAATAAGTACTGAGTAATATTAATTAACTATAAGTACTTACTATAGAGTTATGGTGTGGGTTTGGTTTAGGGTTAGTTTCTTGTAATTATGCATAATTTACTGTTATTACTATAGTAAGTACATGTAGTAACGTGTAACTACGTAACCTTAAAATAAAGTGTTACCTAAAATTGTATTTATGGTTATGGGAGGATTGTGTCACAACACAGTACATCGCACTCTGCTGCGTATGGGGCTGCGTAGCCGCAGACCAATCAGAGTGCCTATAATGACCCGTCCCAATCGAAAGCGCCTTCAAAGGGCACGCAAGCCTCAGAACCGGATCTTAACACATGCCACCTATCTAAACATAGTTGGAGACCAGGTACACCTCTTCATGACAATGGTGTTCCCTGGTGGAATTGGCCACTTTCGGCAGGATACTGCACACATTGTTCAGAAATGGTTTGAGGAACATGATGAAGAGTTCAAGGTGTTGCTCTGGCCTCCATATTCCCCAGATCTCAATCCAATTGAGCATCTGTGGGATGTGCTGTTGAACAAGTTCAATCCACGGCTCCGCCTTGCAACCTACAGGACTTGAAGGATCTGCTACTAACATCTTGGTGCCAGATACTGCAGCACACCTTCAGGGGTCTAGTGGAGTCAATGCTGGGTCAGAGCTTTTTTGGCAGCACGCAGTGGACCAACAGCATATTAGGCAGGTGGTCATGATGTTTTGGCTCATCTGTATATGTATATGTATTTATACATATTGTATTATTGTATCGGCCCTCTTCCAAATGGATTAATGTTCAGTATAATTACATTACCAAAATGTTTCCTTCAGGTAAATGCAATATTTGTGGACTGATATTTTATGATCTAATACTCCTGTTTTTGTCCAATTCCCAATGCTGCCAAAAACAATATCAAGAAAAGGAACTATTGGGCATAATATTTCTGACAACACAGAAATGGTTTTGTTTTCCCTCAGATGGAACATAGCAGATTTAAAATCAGTCAGATAAATGTCATAGCACAGAGGAACCGCAAGCACGAGTCAGGTAATTTCATGCAGTGCATTTTCACAGCATATCAAAAATTCATGCGCCAAAAGTATATAATGGCAATATGCACCCTGCAAGGGATACCAGTGACATTACTGGTGTTTGCAGTGAATATAGTATCTCTAGAGTCTATGTGCTTACATATCCAAGCGAGCTGCAGTATAAATGTTGTTTATTAATATTAGTGTAACAGTCATTCTAAATTTCCACGCGGTGGTTGATAAAGTGTCAACAAATCTGGTCTCGCTGGATGAGCCACATTCAAAAGCGTTTATAAAATGACCAATATATTCAAGCATGGCTGCACCTCGATTGGATTTTTTATTAATATACCGATGCTGCTACAAACCACTAGTATCATGAAAATATATGCAGGTCACATTTCTACCCAAAATCCAAATCAGAACACCTTTTTTTTTTCTTTTTTTTTAAATCAGTATGATGGACATGTGAGAATGTAGGCTACTGCATAGTAAAAACGACCCACTTCATCTAGATCTCTTTTCGACCTTTTTTTTTCACCTCTGATGCTCCTTGATACAGCGAGCCTTTGGACTTCTTCATTTAGCACAATTCCTCAACCACCCAATTTTAATTTCTAATGCACTCCCACTGACATTATGTGATGCAAATTGAATTAAATCCTGTCTTCCTATGCATCTCGTTCTGGCCTTCAGGGCAATTGATTCAGTTCTCTAATTCGAGGAAGTGGGAGGGGGTTCTTTGGCTTAGATGAAGCCTCTTGGTGGTACTTTCCGTGTTTGCCGTATTGACATCCCATAGATGCATATCCTCGGGACCGTGCTGTTGTAATGCGTTTAGACAAGATCCATATCCCATCCAATTAACAACATCAGCACCAGCTGAATTGCACTCATACATTTGTAAATGTCTTTATATCACTTATAAATTATCGCCATGGTGAAGGATATCATAAATATGCAACGGCATTGAGCATCCAAGATTGGAAGCGCAATACATGGAGAGGTTGTGCACACAAATCTGAATAATTCATGTACGTGTGCTGCGCAAAGAGAAGCTTTGTTTTCATCAGAAACTATCAAAACCTTTATGCCCAGCATGGGATATATGCATGACCCTGAGATCAAGAGACTCACACAGATCAAATGACTGGAAAAAACACCACAGTCTTAGAAGTTGAGTGAAAAAAGCAATCGATACATTGTTCAAAATGCTTCTGAAAATCATTAAAGTTACTAATAAGTTTGCGGAAGGTGTCTAAGTGAAATATCCAAATGATGGTTTGGATAAAGAGATAATTTAGCAACAGTAGATCAATGATTTTTTATGTAGTCAACTGAATTCCCACCAGGTTTCCATACCCTCAGGGTGATAAAAGCAAACGCTTCTTTAGAAGGAAGTCGTGCAGAGTTCAATGATATTTAAGCATGCAAAAAAGTACAGAATAAGTCATTAGCAATGTAAATTAGCCTCTTACAGTACGAAAACTTTATTGCAATTCAAAACATCCAATGCAGAAGGAAAACAATATTGCACATTATAAAGCCTGCAAAACTTAAATAAATAAAAAAATAATAAAAGAAAAATGTTCACTTTGATGAACCAGCTAATGTATGTGTACGGTCTCATAAAGTGTGTGTCACAAAGGTTTAGTCAGATTTGTTTGAACTGTAGACGAAGTCTTCGCTGTTGTGGATGCTGAATCGCTTGAAATGTCAGATTTCTTCTTTTGGGTTGTGGACTTAGATGAAGGACCAGCACCTGTAGACATAAGAATAAAGATACTGTATACGGTGTGTTTTTGTGATATTAGAAGTATGGGTGCTTTGATCAGGGTTTTGGGGCCAATCACTGAAATAAATAATAATACATTATGAATAGAAGGTTTCAAATAGACCCACTGGGGTTATTTAGCTATTCTTAAAGGGTTTGTTAATCCAAAAATGAAAATTCTGTCAATTACTCACCCTCATGTCGTTTCAAACCTCTAAGACCTTCGGAACTCAAATTAAGATATTTTTGGTGAAATACGTTAGCTTTCTGACCTCCGATACAGCGTAGGGGACTGACATGGAAGTGAAGAAATTGTTGAATAAAGTTGTTATTTTTGTTTGTTTTTTGTGTGCAAAAAGTATTCTCATTACTTCATAACATTAAAGGTACACTCCACTTTTTTTGAAAATAGGCTCATTTTCCAACTCCCCTGGAGTTAAACAGTTGAGTTTTACCGTTTTCGAATCTATTCAGGAAAAATAAGAGTTTCGATATTTTTCCTATTTAAAACTTGACACTTCTGTAGTTACATCGTGTATAGGCTTGGGTATCGAGTATCGAGTATCGATTGGAACCGGGACTAGCTTTTCGATTTTCCCGGAATCGTTCAAAAGTTTAAATTTCGATTCCTAGTTTCGATTCCTAGTTTCGATTCACTGTTCGCCGACTGGAAGAAGAAACCGCTGAACACCAACGAAGAAGCGTCCATCGGAAGTGTTGGCATAACCGAGCGAGTCGAACATGGATAGCGTGCGTCGGCGGTCCAAAGTGTGGCTTCACTTTTTTTAAACAGAACGAAATCTCGCCAAAATGCAACATTTGCGGCAAGATTGTTTCGTGCATAGGAGTGTGCACGTCGAACATGATAAAGCACCTCCGAGTTCATGACTTCGGTAAAGTTGGTTTTATATTCGCACATTCGGGCATCCGTATTCAATAGCTTTGTTAATCACACTACATTGGACATTCAGTGGACATTCACAAGTAAATATGCCATTAAAACAATACTTGCCTATTTTGATCGACTGTGAAAAATGTTGTAAGTTGACAATCGTTGGTTGTCAATATCATGTCGCTGCTTAAAATTCGCAAACATTAATTTATTGCACATTTATTGGAAAGTCTGAATTTATCAGAAGTCCGAATGTGCGAATATAAAACCAACTTTACCGAAGTGAGTTCATGGAGTAGAAATAAATGTGTGCACAGCAGGAGATACTATCTGTCCAGAACGCTCACGCATCCTGCCTGAGAAGGCAGATATGATCATTTTCCTAAACAAGAACTGTTTCTGATTTTATACTGTACCTGCTGCTAATCTGGACTGGGTTTTACAAGTTGTTTCTTATTGTTTATTTGCTATTCTGCACCAGGTTAGCCCATCAGTGGGAGCACGGTAACATGTTCAAGTACCTGCAGCATCATACACTCATGTGTAAATGTGTTTTCATGGTTTTCAAAAATAAAGCTCTCTTGAGGAAAGTGTACCCCTGTGAAAATATGTTCATAATTTATAATATTTATATTCAAGTTCATAGATTTGATATTTAAATTGTAGTTGAAAACAGCCCTGTGAGAAATTCATAGTAAAGTTCATAAAAAGTAAAAATTTCATAGAATTAAAATTGATGGAGAAGGTCAGACTATTTCCTTCCAGAAAGACCGTTGGTTAGCTAGCTCATTTAAAATATCCTAAACTTTTTTTGACCCTGCCTCTTAAAAGAATCGGAATCGAGAATCGTTAGGAACCGGAATCGAAACAAGGAATCGGAATTGGAATCGGAATCGTTCAAATTCAAACGATACCCAACCCTAATCGTGTACTAAGACTGACGGAAAATGAAAAGTTGTGATTTTCTAGGCCGATATGGCTAGGAACTATACTCTCATTCCGCAATGATATTACGCAGCGGCTGTGGCCCCCTGTTTGCACAGGGAGCGTGCCTTGCAACCATGGAGACATTTGTGAAAGGCGCTGCGTAATATCATTGCGCCTGCTGCACCCATGGTATGGCAGCAAAGTTCCTTGATTATTAAAAGTGGAGCGTCCCTTTAAGGTTGAACCACTGTAGTTACATGGACTGTTTTAACAATGTCTTTACTACCTTTCTGGGCCTTGAAGGTGGGAATAATGTTGCAGCCTGTTGGAGGCCAGAAAGCTCACGGTTTTCATCAAATATATCTTAATTTGTGTTCCAAAGATGAACGAAGGTCTTACAGGTTTGGAGTGACATTAGGGTGAGTAATTAATGACAGATTTTTCATTTCTGGGTGAACTAACCCTTTAACAACAATGTATTTTAAGTATTAAAAAATTAGGAGATGAGAAAGAATCATGAACTGGCAACTCTTTATTTATTGGCAAGCAACATGTGCAACATATTCCATTTTAAATACTCATTAGACCAGGCAATTTGACATATTTCTGTGTGTATTTAACTGTTTAGGTGTGAACCCAAAGCCCAAAGTTCACTTTGCTTTTCCGTGTTCCACTCCGTCTCGGAGCGCGCATACAGAAAGCTGCTTGGAGAACAGTATGCGGCCTAATGCAGTTTTAATAACTCTTTATTATCAAGCACATCCTGCAATTTAGCAACAGAATGCATTTTATGAAAATCACTGATCTAGCTGCATTTTGACATTTAAGTTTTGGCTTTAAGGGAGGAATGAAAGTGCACTTCTGAGAAGGAAAGAAATGCATTAAAATTGTGCTAGCTTTTTACTGTCATTGCTGTAGGGTTGTTGTCGTTGCAATGTCTCCGCAAAGCTGTTGCGAATTTATTGTCCTTTTCAGACACCTGGGGCCCGTTTCAGAAAGGAGGTTAAGTGAGAACTCATGTTAACCCTGAAATGAGGGAAACTCTGGGTTTTCTGTTTCAGAATGGGAGGTATGTCAAACCCGAGAAAGCAGGGTAAGTCAAGCCCGTTTCTAAAAGGGAGGTAACTCTTACTCAGAGTCAGTTACCATGGTAACTTACTCTGTGAACCTAACCTGGTCGGGAGCAGGTTTTCTTCAGAAAACCCAGAGTTTCCTTTGATTTCCTCCCCCTTTTTAAAGTGCAAGTGATGTTTAAATAGTTCGTTAATTCATTCATGCTGCAAAAATGCTTTTCATACTGAGTTTTTTTTGTCCTATTTCAAGTACAAATATCTCAAAATTCTTAAAGCAAGATGGATTTTGTATAAGAAAATGATGTAAGATATTTAGGATCTAAATTAAGTGCATTTTACGTAAGTAAAATTATCAATATCTGCCAGTGAGGTA
This sequence comes from Anabarilius grahami, assembly GCA_003731715.1. Classification (NCBI taxonomy): domain Eukaryota; kingdom Metazoa; phylum Chordata; class Actinopteri; order Cypriniformes; family Xenocyprididae; genus Anabarilius; species Anabarilius grahami. The sequence continues at coordinate 10,059,735 of RJVU01053127.1, read as the reverse complement.
ATAAAAATAATCAATGCAAACGGAAACAAGATTATTCGGGGTGTCTATTACTAGGTGCAAATTTACAGTAGCCCCGCCCACCAATGTCACACAAGGTTAAAAGCAACACAATTGCTGAATGGCTTCAGTGGTGTAGGCAGTAGCGTGTTGAGCACGATGAAGTAACTTGTGACGCAATTGCCTGGGTTCGAATCTGCCTTCTGCCGAACTCGTAATTCTCCCTTCTCCCATCACATATCACATCAGAAAGGCATTTATTTTCAATAAAAATGAAGAAAATGTTCTAAAAGTGGAAGTAAATTGCCTAACGAGTGTTTAATAATGATAAAATCATTTACACTGTTATTATTGCATTCTGTTGTACAACAATACTGAGGTGCAAATAGTATGTATCTGCCAGTATAAAAAATAAATAGCATCTAATTACTATTTACACTCGTTGCAAAGAACTGTATAACTGTAAAAAATAATTTGCAAAAAAAAAATAAAAATTGCACTAAAATTATTTTATTTCTTCCTTTTTTTTGCATGTGGGATACCATGAAAATGAATAATTAGTTCAATAACTTACCGTTCTGTCAGTTTTCACCTTTGATATTATAACAGTGATAAGAATTAAACTTGCATTGACTCAGAAGTATACGGACGTCATTTTGTCATGTGCTGTTGCCATGGTGAAACGCAATATCAGAGCTCCATTGATGATGGCTTTTCATAGTCGTGGTGCACGCGCTTAACTCAGAGTCGGTTGAACTAACTCAATTCAGCTGTTCTGAAACAGAACTCTGAGTTTCCAATTTCAGGGTAAGTCAACTCAGAGTTCAAGTTTTAACTCAGAGTTGGTTGAACCTCCTTATTGAAACGGGCCCCAGGTAGAACTGCCAGACCGTTAATGTAGTGAAGCAATTTTAGCTGTGCACAGAAAAAAAATGTCTCGCAAGTTCTGGGTCATCTGAACGGCTCTTCAGAGACCACCGATCAAACTATATAAAGCTATTATTGGACGATAACGACTGCCGCACGATCAATCAGAGCAACCTTAAAGGGATAGTTCATCCAAAAATGAAAATTATCCCATGATTTACTCACGCAGAATGCGCAAGTTGATTTGCGGCAGAAGAGTATCCTTTGACCTGACACACAACATGATGACGAACGCGGAGGCGCAGAGGGTAGAGCAAGACAAATCACCGGTCACGGATTATAAATCTAAAACGATCATTTTTAAAGAGAAATTTCAGAGGATCTCGATATAAGAGAAGAGGAGCTTAAATTTGTTGCACAGCCCTATTTGTTTGAACCACGAGAGGCTTCAAAGCTTACAATACTCCTACATCCTGCGTCATACATCGCGTGATTACTCATTCGGCCCAAATCGACTTGTGCGTTCTGCGTATGGTCGTCCGCCGGAAGTTTTAAATATGCGTTTTTGTAAAAAAAATATCCATCACTTTGCTTCAGAAGGCTTTTATTAACCCCCTGGAGTCATATGGATTACTTTTTTATGGATGGATGCATTATTTTTTACTTCAAAACACGGCCCCCCATTCACAACCATTATAAACCCTGGAGGGCTAAGGATATTTTTTAAATATATCTCCGATTGTGTTCGTCTGAAAGAAGATAGTCATATACACCAAGGATGGCTTGAGGGAGAGTAAATCATGGGATAACTCATTTTTGGATGAACTATCCCTTTAACTTGATAGATTAGCCATGCTAGCTTAGCTTTCACTGCTACAAACAGGAATTTGTTTTGTTTGTAGCATTTGTTCTTTTTTTCATTTAGCTCACTGGTTAGCCAATTAGCTGCTTTGAAAGGATACTTGAAAATGTTATTTTACACACCAATTTACACACAAATAAATTGAGGATGTTTAAAGGTGTCAAATAGATATTTTTTCCTCAACTTCTAATGTAGTCACATGTCACAAGCAGCTTAGGTGCACAAAAAAAGTGAAGATGGCAGCATACATGGTACACACTTCCATCACTCTTGAGTGAGCCAGCCAAGCAACCGCAATTGAGATGATCAGAAATGCTAACGGATACCTTTCTCCAGGTATGTTGGACCTTCTTGGAAATCACAAACTTTTAGATGAAACTGAAGACAAAAGCAGCTCAAAGACAGTCGATGCGCATCTTTACCTTGTGATGTCTGGTTTTCTAGTTGAGCCTCTGGTTGATCCACCCACAATTTATATTTTGGGTTGTTTGGGAACCGTTTGGTCAGTCCACAACTTAAACATCGTACAACAGTCTTACGTTGTCGCCTTGGTCCTCCTTCAATATGAAGATGTAATGTACATTGTTATCTTTAGATAGATAGATAGATAGATAGATAGATAGATAGATAGATAGATAGATAGATAGATAGATAGACTGACTTACGTTTTTGGCGTACAGTGGATGTGACACCTGGTACTAGTAAAGTGCAGCATTTCTTGCAAATGGTTCTCTTCACTGATGGATCTCTGTAAGGAAAAAAACATACTTTATTGAAGCTCCATCACTAATGTTTATTTAAAATCCACATTATTAATGAGGAGAAACTACTCACTGTCTGAGCACCAGTCGTTTGGAGATGGTCTTTTGAGTGAAGCAGTAAAATCTTGCTAGTTCAATATTCTCTGGATTTTGAGCCAAAACGCAGTGAGCAGCCTGGGATTCATCATGAGAAAACATCATGAGAAAATTTGGAGATTAAATAAATAGATCTGATACACGATCTCACTAACCTGATAAAGGAAGTTCAGGCGTTGATATGCTTCTTTATCTTTTATATTCCCAGCCATGTTTCTTTATAGACGTTTGACTGTCACTCCAAAGTGTGAACTTGTTCTGCATAACACGACAGCGTGCTTGTTTTACTCCTTCTGCAACTCAGTTGCAGATAAAATCACTATATTTGCTTTATATTGCCATCTAGTGGAGAAGTGGTGTAATGACGTCTGCTTCATGTAATATAATGTGTAAAACGACCATATTGCGCCTCATAACGACATATTAACGATATAACGCTTATTGCAGACAAGGGAGTTAGAGTTTGTAGCTGTATGGTTAGAGCCGCATATTTTAAATTATAGCAATTTGCAAGTATGATATATCTTGTGAGACATTTGAATCTAAATCACAGTTGGACTTTAACACACTGCAAAGTTTTCGAATGTCCAGTCTATCTATCTATCTATCTATCTATCTATCTATCTATCTATCTATCTATCTATCTATCTATCTATCTATCTATCTATCTATCCGTCTGTGCCAAAGGGAGGGGGTGTTGGGCGCACAAAACTGGCAGTCAGAAGTCTCTTTCTCCACATTGGACACACACACTGGGCCCTTCCTCACATGTCTCCAGACCAGTCTGTCAAATCACGCAGCATGTGAAGCCCCTGCGAACCACCAGCTTGGAAAACGTCCTCTCTGGATACTTCATTAAGCGGCTTTAAATGTTAATCTCTTCCGGATAATATTTTGACTTCTTTTGGGCTTTTTCCCCCTTTTCTCACACATTGGCTCAGAGGGCTTTCTGTGGACTGAGATGGTGCAATGCTCCGCAGGACAGCACCGCGTGTATGTTGGTTGTGGATCCTGCTCTCCAGTGTGTTAGTGTGGAGAGTTCACTGCGCCAGTGCACAGAGCTGTCATGAAGTTAAAACCGCTTTCCAGCTGCGCCAAGTCGGTTCATTAAGATGGGTTCCGGAGACCGCAGCAACAGGTTCGTTTACAGTAGGCTATTCTGTAGTGTAACTGTGGGAAGCGGTATCTAATAGCCTATAACATAACACATAAACATAAAACATTGATATTCTCCACATTATTTCCAGCGGTATTTGCATATTTGTTAATTTGTTCACTTACCAAGAAGAGAAACAAAAAAAAATCAGCCAGCTGAACTCGACAATAGCAGGGCAGTTTGTCGCAATGTTACCTGCCATCAAACGGCTAATTTCAAAATTTTAACCGTAAAGCAATTACGAAACGCAAAAACAATACCTGGAAAGGTAACGCACAACAATAATAAAACACTGTTTCCTCAGACAAAAAGAAGAAAAAAAGAAAGTAAACCAATGCTAATAAAATATTAAATACCCTATTAATTTCTAACATTTAAAACACATGTAAGCTTGCCCAAAACTGACCTTTTTTGAATAATATGCACGTGACTTTTAAAATAGCCTATATTTTCTTTATCATTTTCTTTTAGATACTGTGAATGATCGTTTTTCCCTTTTTTAATAATTTATTTGCCTTTTCCACTTCATTTAAATAGTCCTGCCAAGTTTTTAAAAGTGTATTCACATTTTTATTGAGGTCATCATAATAATTATTTGAAAAATATTGTTTAAATGAGTTAGACAAGAGTGAAGTAGTCTAATTAATTAAACAAAAAAGAAAATATTTACATTTTAGTACGTTTAACTACAGGCTACATTGTACCATGTCAGCTGTAATGTAAAGTGTGACCGAAAAAGTCATCTAACAAATAAGTCATTTTGATGATGGAGCATAAATCAGAAATGTCAGCGGTGCTGACAAAATTAACACGAGTGTAGGATAGGCTGTCAAATGTTTTTCATGTTCCACATTTCGTGTTAAATCAAAAACGCATTCCTGAATAGAAGTCATCTCAAAAATGTTTGGGTGTTCCTTATGAAATTGTGAGCTGGGTATATTCAGTTTGTCTCAAGTTCTTGTTTATGGAAAGGATACATTAGAAAAGTATGACCATTACAAAACAAAGTTTTATTCTTAGTACATAAGTTTGGAGGCATTGCTCCATGTGTATTGAGAGCAGAGGAGGTGAGAGAGGTCAGCAGAATGCCGGATATCACAGTCAGCTGTTCTAATGCGTGGCTTATGGGGTCCCATTGGTGTAAAATTGGTCACATAGGATAGGGCAGGCTGACTGACAGAGCAGATATCATCTGTCTTGATCACATGTGCTCTCTTTTACATGCTCCTTCTTGCTGTACAACCATACTGTATATGTGTTATTTTTGTCCCATAAGATTATTTTAATGAAAAAATTCTTAGAAATATTATTGTATTTTTAAAGAATTAATTATAGTAGCTGTATTTTTTAATGTGTCTTTTTGATAATATTTTCTTAATTTTTAAGTGCTGAAAGGTCACCTGTTCCAGAACTTGAAAAAATCTGGATGAACCCATATTGATTTTCTGTAGTAAAGTTATAAAAACTAATCAAATGAGGGAAATTGTTGTCTGTTCCTTTCCTAATAACTTAAATCATGTTGTTTTTGGTATTTACAGCATGTGTACAATTTATATAAAATATATCACACACCAAATCCACACCAAATCCACTTGACGGTTAATGATCACAAGTTGTCGTAATGGTACCTCTTATTAAATAGCAACATTTCAGATAAATTTGAAGAATTTACAAAATGCAAAACAATACCTGAAAGTCAAAAATAGAAAATGTAAAAAAAAAAAAAAAAAATTTATGCATTGTGGAAGAAATTTTAAATTTAATTAAACATAACTAACACTTCTTTCCTTACAGGGATAACATTTATGTATAATAACATTTTTATATGGTTTGATACTGTATGTCTCTAACACTTGGTGTTTGAGACAAAAGAGAAGTAAAACTAGGCAGGTGTCCAGTTTCGTTATGAATGACCAACCTCACGCTCGAGGTGTCCAGATTTGCTTCTACCCTCTTGATAGGGGGAGTTTCACTGAAATTGGTCTGAGATCCTCCTGGCCATGATTAAAGCATATTAAAGGCATTGTCTGGAGTCTTGGGTCTGATTATTGCTGTGCAGCGGGTCAGTGGAACACTAAAGATCATAAAGGGATAGTTCACCCAAAAATAAAAATTATTCCATGATTTACTCTCCCTCAAGCCAGGTGTATATGACTATCTTCGGAGATAGTTTTTACAATTTTTACAATCGGAGATATATTTAAAAATATCCTTAGTCCTCCAAGGTTTATAATGGTTGTGAATGGCAGCCCAAATTTTGAAGACAAAAAAAATACACCCATCCATAAAAAAATGAATCCATATGACTCCATCGATGCATTTGTGTAAGACAAATATCCTTATTTAAAACTTTATAAAGTAAAATAACGAGCTTCCAGTGTGACAGCCATATGCATTCGATGCACGTCCAAAAAGCATTAACTTCCACGACGTTGTACACAATGCCATGATGTTGTACACTACGTCATTGTGTACTACGTCGTGGAAGTTAACGCTTTTTGGACATACATCCAAAAAGTAAATCATAGGATAATTTTCATATTTGGGTGAACTATCCCTTTAATCCCAACTGATAGTGTTAATAGGGGATGAGACATCCTCCGACTCGAAGAAAGTTGCCGCCAGTAGACGCGCTAGAGGATAAATTCTAACTCAGGCAAGCTGTTGACAGTAGATGCGCTAGAGTTCGTAAGTGTCAATTAGGAGATGCTACACTTAGTTTAACTTAAGTTCGGTGTGTAGGGGAATTTCTACCACAGCATAAATACTATCATCTGAACTTTATTTAGTGATTTAGTTTGGAGAGCTTTAATTTTTCTCAAGTTTTCAAGTAGTGAAAATGGCCCTAACTGAATCACATTCTTTGATTTATCCTCCACAGATGCAGATCTTCTCATCTGCAAACACCAGGGTCCCACATGTTGCACCCGCAAGATGGAGGAGAGCTACTATGCCGCGGCCCAGAGAGACACACTCCACAACATTCTCTCCTATAGCTTCGAACTCAAATATCTCATCCTGGGCCATGCTTCTACCTTCCAGGGTATGTATCGATATAGACCAGTGCTCGAAGTAGGCCGGTACGCACTGGTACACAGTAACAGCTCTTCTATATTTTAATCTGTAGTGTACTCTCACCTTTTTGTACACTGTCCACCCCTCCC
>RJVU01053127.1:10021340-10052694 GCA_003731715.1 Anabarilius grahami | reverse complement strand
GAGTGACACTTTTTTGTCAAATAAATACTATGGCCATGTGCTTTTTGCATTTGCAGCAGGAGCAAGAGGTCATGGGATCAAGTCCCTGCCACAGCAGGTGGTTCACACGTTCACTACATGCTGTTGCTTTGTACACATGTATGGGAGACAATGCAAGGTGGTGTTCAACATCTCATGAGTCGTATACTGCGAATTTCCAAGGTTACTTTGAGATTTGCTTTTTGTCCGCTCACAGAATGATCCTTTATCTGCCTGAGGTCTCCTGTGAAGCGGTACATGTGTTTCTTAGAGGTTGACTGGTACTTTAGGACAAGGCCTTTCAGAATCAGTGTTTGAATAAAACGTACAAAAAAAAACAATCAGAAAGATGTTTCTCTCTCTCTCTCTCTCTCTCTCTCTCACACACACACACTCTTAGCTCCATGCATAGCAATATCTACTCCAGTGAGTTTTCATGAATAACATCCCTTACGGAACAAAATTATATGGGAATATATTGCAAAAAAAAAAGCAATATATTACATAATACATTTTCATATATGGGAAACTAGTGCTTATATTTTTCAATATACTGCAATATATGCATTGACCATGTATGGATATATATTGATACATATAAAATATTTATAAATGAAGACAAAAAGAGCATTACATTCATAAAGTTTTATACTTTATTGTGTACATATATTGCACATACATGTTCCCATATAAATGTGAATGTATTGTACACAATTATATATACACACATTCATGAAATGAGTTACAATCAGTGATTACAACAGACTTCTAGTTCCCAGCATGCTTTGCTTCTGTTAAAATGAAGTGCTATTTCATATGTTATGCTCAATATTGATATAGGGGGAGATCGGTTAGTGTTTAAAGTTGTATTATTTTGGAATTTAAAAGGTTTTCTGGTATGTGTGAGTTTTTGGGGTTACCATTGTGCTGAAGAGTAGAGCCTGTGGTTAGGTTTATGATTGGCTGAACACCATTAAGACTATAATAACTTTATTTAAAAAATATCGGCTGTGCATGCTATAGCATAGTGATAATCTCTTTTGTAGAAAGTTTAGTACATGCAGGTGTGCTTTTGTTAACCAACTTGAAAATATGAAACATTTAAAATGTAAATAATTATAAAATATAAGAAATGTGTTACCAATATATTTTACCATATATGTGTTTATACTGCATGAGTAAATATATCAATATATTATGCATGCAGTACCATATCTGATCACATATAAATCTATCTATTATGAAGTATATTACTGAATATAAAATTACATACATTATGATATATTTAGTAAATATATTATCACATATTTTTCAATACATGAAAAGTGCCAATTTCTTATGTATTATTCAATATATTGTAATATATTTACACAATATATTTTTCTGTATATTTGCAAATATACTGTAAAATCATGTAATAAATGGATCATTCATATATAGGGAAATATGTTTTCTTTCCATTAGGGACATGACATTATAAACCATGTTAGCTTCAAATTTTCAACTCTAAAACCTCGCCCAACCAAATATTTAAGTTCATCCAATTTGTCCACCCAAACTTGCACAAAAACCTTTTCAGGTTCATAGGAAAAGGGCACAGTCGCTGTCCTCTCTGTCTTTGCTGCCAGCCGAGTGAATATTTAACGAGTTTAAAGCAAACGAAAAGAGAAATGTTGAAATTCTTGGCGTATCCGTGGAGATCCGTCTCACTGCACTTCAATGTATTGCTCTATAATGAGAGCTTTTGAAAAGATCAGTTGTCCTTTTCTGCTACTTTTCGCATGGTTGTAGCTGGTGTCTTGTTTAAAGAAAGAAGGTCTGTAAAGTGTTTTTCATTCCCACGTGAAAGAGGATTTTTAATGTAGATCGCTTTTTGTCTATATGCCTGCTTGTTTAAAGGGAAAGTAATAATTCAAGTACAAACTTTATGGACTCTTTTGGGAATGTATCTGTTCAAGAGTTAGTTCACCCAAAACTTCCATTCTTACCAGTATGATTTTTTTTCTTTTATGGAAGACGAAAAAGCTTGCAGAATGTCGCTGTCTCTTTCAAGATCCAAAAATGATGCCAATGTTGAGACATGTGAGAACCAAAGATGTTAGATATTGTTGATACCAAAAATGCTTTAAAACATAGGGAAAATAAACTGTTGGATTTTGAGAGTGTGTACATTTGTGGTTGAACTATTTCTTTGAAAAGTCGCTCTTTGTACCGGAGTAATTCCATTGTAAAGCAAATCCAACATATGCTGCTCACATACTAGCTATCCAACAAAGCTCAACAATCCTCTCCAAAGCTAAAAGGCACTAAAAATACTTTGTGCTACCTTCTCTTGATCTAAATTCAAACTTGGACTGGGTACAGCAAGTAGAGTTATTCTGACACTGATCTTTTTTTAAAGAAGGACCCATATCAAATCCAACAGGCACTGAGTTAATAGAGCCATCAGGGGTACACTCAGGGGTACCTTCTATCCATCTTCTGAGAACATTCTGCTGTCCCAGAGGTTAGAGGGCAGTTGTGGTGATTCCTGGGCGCCCTCGGTGACCCCTGCAATCTGCATGACCTCCCCCCACATGCCTCTATTGCCCAGAACCATATGAGAAGAACCCTATTACACTATCCAGGCATAATCCTCTGCCATGTCACCTGATACTGAGGTGTTTGGATGCAGTTGCCAAGATACCCCCTAGTCTGAATATAGTGCTACTAGTGTTTTTGAACTGTTTTGTTATATGGATTAAGTTTGAAGTATCCGTGGTTGATTATGTTGACAGTAATACCCATCTGTTATACTTCTTAAGCATTCATACAATCCCCCTATCCCCGCTGTGTGGTTTGGGGCTTGGTTGAAGGGACCAAGAAACTGTTGCTGACCCAAGAAGGTCACTCACATATTGTTGTTAGAATTACAGGATGTCTGGAGTGCCACCGAGAGATGAGAATGCCAGGAGCAGTGATGCAACATTTCAGGATCCCTGCCGGTTTTCTTGCAAAACCTCAAAGGCTTGTTATAGAAAGATTCTTGTGGGTGTCTTTTAGTATTCTTGGCCAAACAGGTGTTCTTTTGTTCCTCCATCAATAAAGAGCGATCATAACATTCGGGCTTGTTGTTAGCATGCTAGTCATTCTCACAGAAATAAGACGGAGCTGGAATGCTTTGGTCGTTATGAATGAGATGACACTAAAGCAAATTGCACTTTGAAGGGTCCTACCAGCTGTCTACCTAAAGTACCCGTCTGTCACATGTCATACAAAAGTTAATACGCCATTGTAAATAATGTGTACGGTAAAACTGACTATGATCCACGACTTCCATTTGCAACCCGTAGGCAAAGTGAGGTATAAGATGTCGCCCTGACTGCTAAAATTGGTAATAAGCTAGTCGCATGTGTCACATATCTCCAAACTAACCTTCAGCCCAATAGCGCCACTCCGAAAGATCCATGGATTAAGTGTTGTCAGCTCCCATTAGTCCAATGGAAAGAGAGATTAGATGCATAAGAAAGAGTTGTAAGCAATGTGAGACAAGGCAGAGGTGTACCGTGACAGTCTAGTATGTTTGACCCTCTCGTAAATGTCAAACAAAATGACCGCAATTGTTAGTCCCCTCATGTTACAAATGTTTATGTGTCTATGAAATAACTGTTCTTGGATGTAATTTTTAGCGCTTATTCAATCCAGAATTTCTGTTTTTTTCCTCTTCCCACAGATACCTTCCATTCCCTACTGTCCTTCACTCTAAATCATACCTATTCGCTCTTTGACAGCACCTACGAGACAATCTCTCAGGATGCAAGACCTTTGGTGTCTACCCTCTTCTATGACCTTGATCTCTACCTCCGTGGCGATGCCAATATCTCTGTGGAGCACTCTGTCCACAGTTTCTATGACAAACTCTTCCCGTTGGTATACCAACACCTGGTCAATCCTGGCTTGGGCTCACCTGTTTCTTCCTGGTCCTCCGAAGGAAGCGAGTGCCTTCGTGCCACACGGCATGACGTCAACCCCTTTGGCCCTCACCCACATGCACTTGCTCAGGGACTGTCTAAGGCACTAGTGGCTGGTCATGCCCTCAGTCGGGCACTGGCGGTAGGTGCAGAGGTTCTGAATGTGACCGAGTCGGTGGGGATGACAAAGCAGTGTGGACGTGCACTGGTGGGGATGTTGTTCTGTCCGCACTGCCGTGGACTGACCCTGATCCGGCCGTGCGGAGGCCTGTGTCTCAATGTGATGCGAGGTTGTCTGGCAGGCCTGTCTGAGCTGGATGGGCCTTGGCGGCGCTATGTAGCATCGCTGGAGGGGCTGAGCGGGGCACTAGCAGGGGGATACGAACTGGAAATGGCACTTCTACGCATCCGAGAAAGAATTAATGATGCCATCCTCACCGCGCAACTACATGGGCCACATCTCAGCGCCGTGGTGAGTCATGCTACTCTCTGATTCATAGAACACATTTATTTTTATTCCACACACAAGCTACACCATATGCTGCACTAATCAGCCCTAGCCTGCATGAACTTGCAGCAGCATGTTCGCTGATTGGTGCATATCAAATGTCTCGACCAATCAAAGGCTATGCAGTTGCAAGTTTTGCACATACTAATCTGCTATATTTACATGTGCTTAAATCTTAAATGTATAAGAGGTCTCATACATTAGCTTTTAGCCTAACAAAAGTGGTCTTTTAAAAACGGAGTTATGAAGCCCTCTGATTATCATATCTGCAAGGGATTTATTATTAGCCCCATGATTAGGAGCATGATTTTGTGGTAATATGACACGTTCTGTAAAAAAATGTGTCGGTCATGACAGTGTGACTATGGCTGTATGTAAGTGAATACCCAGCCGCCCACTCTGAGGCTATTCATACCATCAACGTCAGAGTCTGTGTGCACGCCATAGGACGGCCGCCTGCCCGTCTCTCTCACTTGACTATTTCACTGGAATTGTGGCTGAGGGGCCGCAGGGGTCAAGGGTTTCGTGACAGCTCGGCTTTGCACTTATCATGTCCTGGTGCTGACAGCTCTCTATGGGTAGGTCAAGTTTGAGACCGGATTCCCACAAATCTGTCTCAAAGAGCATAGACTTACCAGTCAGAATGGAAGATATTATTACAGAGGTCCCCAACCGCAGCCCCCATAAACTCCAACACCAAGCTTACTGCTTTACAACGGAGGCTGCTTGTGAGAGTTCGACCCCCCCCCCACCACCCTTTAAACTCCATCATTGTATCAAGTGTTGCTCACTCACGGATGCCACGAGGCTGGAATGACTTTAGGTTCATGTTGCCTGGTTTGGACCCAGTCTTAAGGGTTGGACAACAGAGCACTAGAAAAGTTGTTAGATGCAACCTTAAGATGGGTTGGTAAAATTATGATTTGGCCAAAAACAGACCAGTGGTTCTGCTTTGGGATCCAGAGTTTACACTAGACATAAAATGACGGCCCGACATTCAGTAAAAACTTAATTTTGATTTCTTTCTCATCAAAAAAACATGTTTTCATCTTTGTAAGTGAAGCCTTATTTGAAGTGGTATGTCACGCTACTTGTCCATGTTAGTCTCTCTAATTTGGCTAGCTTCTGCTAAGTTATGGATGAACTGGCAAAAAATGCTATTGAGTTTTATATTACACATGGCTTTTAATGTCAACATCAACTTGATACACCTATTTTTATCCTAACTCTGATTGTATGGTTAGTAGTAATTTATTATTCACAATAGAAGAAGATTACATTACTCTATGCTCTGTTGAAAAAACAGCATATGCTGGTTAGGTATGTTTTGAAGCTTGGCAGCTGTTTTGAGTTGGTTTATGCTGGTTCTTAGTTGGTCATGAGCTGGTTTAAGCTGGTCCTGAGCTGGAGCTAGTTGCTTAGGACCAGCACTTGACCAGCTTAAACCAGCTCATGACCAGCTAAGGACCATCTTAAACCAGCTCAAACCAGCTGCCAATGTTTCAAAACATACCTAACCAGCATATCGTTAGCCTCATAGCATAATTGCCTTAGTCATTTTTTTTTCCCAATTGAGACTAACGATATGCTAGATTTTTCAACATGGTAGCACCCCTTTTACAGTGGGCAGAAGGCAATTTGTACCTGTGTTGTATTACAAATTGCGTTCAGTCACATTTCAGAGCACAACAATGTGCCGAGCTTGCGTAACTAGAAACATTTGTGATACATACAGTATTAGCGTGTTTTTGGTGGGGCCGGGTCTTAGATATGCACTTTATTGTTAATGTGCTACAAATGTAAAGCAGTTTGTTATAATGTTTTTGCTAATTGTAAAAGAAAGAGATTCTAAAGGATCATTTGTGATAACTTAATTGTTTATAAGATGTGTATATGTCTATATGTGCCCCCCAGCGTTGACATGGAGGACTATGGGGCCTCTCCAGTCCCTCACGCTGCATGTGGTTTGGCGCTATCTTGGTGCTGCTTGAGTTGTTTGGGTGTTGTCTGGTCCCAATCAGCCTGATGTCCTGCATGCAAATTCACCTCTGGACAAAGACGGCTCCCGTGAACCGGCCGGCCCCTTCCCAAAATGCAATGCAGCTAGCGAGGGGCCAAAGCAGGGGAATGAGAAAGTTCGGCTAATCCTTAGATAAATAAAACGCTGTAGAAGATATACAAATACAAACACGTTTACACACGCTCACATTGACCACTTTTTCAGCCCTCATTGTGATTTATAATTTCTGGAATATACAGGAAACATTTCAACTATGGCAAAAACATTTTTTTTTGATTGTCCATCTTATTTTGATGTATTTTTTTAACTTATATATTTAGCAATGGTGAGATACTGAATAAAATAATATACACATTTTATGCATACAGAAAAGTTAATGCATTATAATTCCGTATCAAGTACAGTTTAATACAGTGAAAACTTGAGCTTATTGTGCAATATTGTTCCAATTAAAAATCAATACATTTGTACAGTGTTATTGTGCCTTTTATTAAAGGCCACTAGATGGAGTAATCTCTTTGAATTGGTGTGAGTCAATTCAAACAGGCTCAAATTGCGCCATACATGAGTTTTTTTTCTCTTACATACATATTCAAACCCATAATAATGCAGTGGATCTTTATTCCTTATCTCTCTTTCAGGTAGGAAAAGTTTGTGGTTCCTTGACTGAATCAGTTTCCTCCACTCCAGTCAGTACCACCTCAGGAAGTTTGACTCCTTCAGTAAACCCCACCATTGAACTTCAAACCTCAGTCATGTCCTCCAACCTGACAACACTACCTGATACAGGCAACCAACATGAGCACATAACGCTAAAAAGAAGGTGAGAAAATGACATGTATCAATTTTTGAACATATTTTGACCTTTTAAGAAATTAAAATCCTTACAAATCAGATGCTTCAGTTTATATATATAGTATATAGTAACTTCCCTGCTGTTTGTCTTCTTTCCTCTAACATCTGCACTTGTCAATGTCCCCAGGTCTCTGCCTCTGAAACCGTCCAAAAACGACAAACCCAGAAGCCTGAGAAAGATTTCAAAGTAAGCGTGTATTAAAGGGGAAATTAACATTTTAAAGAAATAGCAATTCAGTTTCCAGGTTGTTGTGTTTCACCAATCGAACCCTTAAAGGGTTAGTTCACCCAAAAAATGAAAATAATGCCATTTATTACTCACCCTCATGCCGTTCCACACCTGTAAGACCTTCGTTCATCTTCGGAACACAAATTGAGATATATGTTTGTTGAAAGCCGATGGCTCAGTGTGGCCTGCATAGCCAGCAATGACATTTCCTCTCTCAAGATCCATTAATGTACTAAAAACATATTTAAATCAGTTCATGTGAGTACANTATGGAAGGCAGTCTGGTGGAAGCTAGATATTTTACTTTATAATATTTTACTTTATTTCCATATTTATGTTAAATATGGATACTTTTCTTACACAAATGCATCGCCTCACTTCAGAAGGCCTTTATTAGCCCCCCTGAGCTGTGTGGAGTACATTTATGATGGATGGATGCCCTTTTTTTCGAGCTTCAAACAGGTGGTTTCCGTGCACTGCCATTATAAAGCTTGGGAGCATCAGGGTGATTATTAATTTAACTCCAATTGTATTCGTACGAAACAAGAAAGTCATATACTCCTAGGATGGCTTGTGGGTGAATAAATCATGGGGTAATTTTCATTTTAGATTTCATTTAAGATTTGTAAAAATTATCTCTAATTATTTTGTCATAAAAATGACTTTGCCTGTCAGCCTAACAATGTTATAATGATTTAATCTCACATCAAATAAACATGTGTGAGCAAGGAAGAACGCTGTCAGCATTAATAACAGTCACAAACAAGTATGGGAGAC
This sequence comes from Anabarilius grahami, assembly GCA_003731715.1. Classification (NCBI taxonomy): domain Eukaryota; kingdom Metazoa; phylum Chordata; class Actinopteri; order Cypriniformes; family Xenocyprididae; genus Anabarilius; species Anabarilius grahami. Next base: position 10,044,337 of record RJVU01053127.1, on the reverse strand, counting down.
CAATATGCCACTTGTCTATCTGTGTTTGGGCATGTTTGATTAGAGAAACGTGATGACTGGGGCAGAACTGGTTGTACTGTATAATTAGGCCTGGTTTGATGCTTTTTGATAACTTCCTGAAAGCCTGAACTTCCTGCAGGGAGTTTATGGGCTACATCCAGCGGTACAAATCGTTCTTCTCCACCCTGCCGGAGATGCTGTGCGAGGGGGAGGTGGTGATGGATGAAAACACCTGCTGGAGTGGAGAAGATGTGGTGGAGAGGTAAGCTTCTCTTGTCAGAAGAGGACTTTGCATGTTAATGTGTAGATGAAAATGGGTCAATGACAGGTCACTCTTTTTTTTGGTCTGGATTTAATTTCTTTCTTTTTAAACTGGATTTTTAAAAGATTTTCTTTTTTGTCAGTGACCCATATTCGTGTTTTACAGTCAAGAATATCATATTGAATATCATATTAGTTTTGCACATTGCCATATCATCTACATCATCATGTCAATTTCTTTGAGTGGTTCTATATTGAATGAAAATGGGGCAAATTAAACAAAAAGAAGATTTTCAGTCTGGCTGAAGACTTATTCTTTACAAACATGAGAAAGTTTTTGTTTTTGTCCACCCAAAGTCCCAATTGTAGGCAATCAAATCTCTATCCACTCTGTGAGGTCGTGAAGTTCATAAGATGGCCAAGAGGAGTGATGGTTGCCATGGATTATCGTGGCTTTTCTCCAATCCTCTTCCGGACAGAAGCTTCATTCAGAAAGTTCTGGAGCTCTATTGTGACACAAATGAGATTCCCTGAAAACACACACTCAAAATAAACATTTGCATATAGGCGGTTTTGCTATCAATATATGTTCTTTTAAACATACACTCTTTTAGCTTCCGAAACACAAAATGACCATGACCACTTCCCTTGGATGAAAGTTTTATAATTCTAGATATATCCCCAATCGGGCCTCATTTGCTCCTCAGCATTGGCTCAGAGGTTAGAGATCCCACTCCCCACCCACCCCCTGGACAAATTGCCCCATCACCATCCACGGGGGGGGGCTCAGTGGCACAAACACAGGGCAGTCCTGGAGACAGGCCATTGTTACCAAGGAGAAAAATGACTAGCTTGCTAGGGGGGGTTGTGGAATCTCTGTATTAAGATGAGACAACTTTTTATTATGTCAAACTAAATAGTTTTGTGTGAAAGATAAAGATTTAATGGTTCCCTAAATGCCATTGATTGGCTGCAGATAGGTCCAATACAAAATGTAAACTCTAAATTTAGCTAATACCACATGATGGTATTTTTGCCACAGACACAGTAAATCAGTTAGACATTATAAAAACATGCTTTGAATTTTCAAATACAGAGATTCCAAAAACTGTTCGCATAGAAAGAATGGTCTAGCTTGCTCATCCGTCACAGAAATGAATAGTAATTCTCTCTATTTGTTGGTACAAAGACTATAGGCTATGTTTGGAATAGAATACTAGCATACTGCTTACTATACACTGAACTACAAATGTACAAATGTGAATAGAATATGCTAACAGCAATGCAATGCTAACATTCAAAATGGTAGTATTATGTGTACTAGCTTTCTGAATACTACTAGTATGTGTAGCTGAACTACTGATACAACAATAAATGTTTTTAAACAGTAGTATACTAGTTTTTTTCATACATTTTGTGTAAAATGTCTTAACATTTGACTAATAAAATAGTTAAATAATGATTAAACAATGAGTCAAGAAAAAGACAAATCCCATCTGATATTACTTAGTTCAGTCATCACATTGGAAATGGAAAGTCAAGTTGAGTGTAATCCATTGTGGGATAAGTTTTGTTGTTGTAGGTCACCTGGGTATTCCAAGCTTGCAGATAATTTGCATTCTGTGCACAATATAAATGCTATACACTGCAAAAAAAAAAAAAGTTAAATTAGCATGTTAGCATGCCATGCTGAACATATATTCCTGTGATCACAAAATCTTCAAAAGAGTCAACACTGCCCCCTTCTGGCCAGAATAGTTTTCCCCATTTAACGGTTTGAACATTTTGTTCAATCATAACGTTTCCTGCAGGAATAAAAAAACAATGATTGCATGTTTTTTGCATGAACATAATGTATTAGCCATCTAAAAATATTCTGCCTCCTGGTCATAATAAACAGTGGGTCAGAGAAACACATTGAGGAAAACATGTGTTCACAATATGGCCGAGCTTTCACACTGACTCCAGTCCAAAACATGCATTTTTAGCTTGGACTTTTCAGGTCCATTTGTATAGCTACGTACAATTTCAAATTTAGCAAACAAGGTCATTTTAAAAAAATGCTTAGCTGGAGTTGTGGTTAACCTCCCACTGCACAGTGTTGTGTATGAATGGCTGTTTCGTAGGATGGTGGAGTTAACCAAGGAAATGTTAGCATGACTTATAACTTGGTGTCAGCCAGATTCCAAGCGACTGGATGTGTGAGGTTACTGTGGAAACAGTATGTTTTTGTTTTCATTTTAGGCGACTACCATCCCTAGTCAAAATCCTTTTGGGTCGTTCATAGTTTCTCTCTCTTTCATTCTCACGTTTTGTCCATTACTGACACCACTGCCAAACTTTAACCCACATAAAAGGTGAATGGATTGGAAAAACATGGCCACTGCTGACTGTCAATCATTGTGAAACGCTACAGCCTCATTCTCAATGTTGTGTCCATGACTGATTTGACCTGCTTAGTTTTGTGTGTGTGTGTGTGTGTTTCTTTCCTCTGTGACTTGAATGGTCGTATCCCCCATTACAGCTCTATTAGATTATGTGTTTTCATTGAGGACTCGCCCTTGTGCTCACCATAACACTTCTTTTTTGTTTTTTAAGAGCTTAAGACTGAACTTGCTACTTCCCTGTTGAAAGGTGGTTTAATGGGGTTTAGATAGTGTTTAGCTGTACAATTGGCCTATGTTTTTAGCATGGATTAACTAATAACCATCTTAGATTGGATATAAACAAGTTACCAAGTATGTCATTAACTGGTCCAAGCTTCTCAGTAGCTAGTCCACGATAATCATATTAGCTGGTCAACCAGCCGTTATGTTTCAAAAACCACCCTGACAGCCTTAAGTTGGTAGGAGCAACAGCTAACTGGTTTGTTGCCAGTCTAAATGGTTTACTACGTTCCAAAACAAAACTACCATCTTAAAATGGATTTTCCATTTTAGTGTAGTGCCTGAAAACGGTCTAAAACATTGATTTAGACCAGTGGAAACCAACTTATCCTGGTTATAGCTGCTTTTTTCAACAGGGTTTGTCTTGTGCCACATATTTTGGTTAAGAGCTAAAAGGCTACATTTGACAAATTAGGAATTGAATTTCATTGGGGGTTTTTTCTATTTTTAACTTACATGTTCTTCATATAAAATTAACATTCTGTGTAGCATGTTCAGTTTAGCCTCACTATAGGTATACTTAACACCTCTGCATGATTTTAATGCTAATGCTGACACTGACAGACACTGTGTTTGGTATAATAAGCCTAAAGGAGGTGTGTTTGCTGTGATAAGAATCATAATAACTTAATTTTAATAGCACAGTGCAATTTTAGCCTATTTAGCACCTGCTTAAACAGGATTTTGGGTTGTGGGAGTGTTGTACAACTATTTGGTGAATTCTACTTTGAGGCCATCTGAAAACCTATGAACTATCTACCTAGCATTTCTGAACATTGTGGGCCTTAGTGCTGTCTAAGTAGCCAACTCACTTGGTTTCATAGCCTACAAATGCTACATCATACACAGTATTTATAGTGGCTGATTGACCTGAAAACCTGTAACGGATACTGTAACTGCATATAGGATATCCAATGCTTGTATTACAACTTATTATTGAATTACTCAATTCCAAACAGCTGCTTTAATACAGAACGGCACTGATAGCTTTGTGCAGTTCAAAGCTGACTAGATATATTACAGCTGTCCTACATTAGCATGGGCCCTTCCCAACTTCATAGACCACAGACAATAAATAGGATGGAAAACTAGCAACCAGAAGGTCTTACACCCGGTTATTACACACATGAGAAGGCACACAGCTGAATTCATGATGACGTAAGACAGGATAGCATAGCTTACTCAGATGCTAAACACCAAAGTTGTGTATTCTAATGAAAAGGATTTGTTGAAATATTAGCGTACGGCATCCGTTTTGGCTGTGTGTCGATGCCAAAGGCAATAACTTGTTGAAAAGCTGTTCTAAAGAACGGCGAAAACTTTAATGCACAGCTCATGAAGAACGGATATTGCTAGCTCATTAGGTGCTGAGTTTCATAACCTTCTAAGCAAACAAATGAGCTAATCCAGTATAGCAGATTAATTTAATGGGAGCTTTGCTCCTCACAGTGGTATATGTGTGTGGTTTCTTTGAGAAAATAAGCAGCGTTTAGTCAGAGGGGAACTCCAAACTCTTTGGTCTTGAGCTGGGTAAATATTTTCTCTGATTTTTTTTTCTGGGTTGGATTCATTTAGCAGTTAATTATTGTGAGAAATGTGGGTGACTGCAGTGACAAGCCCACCGCACTGAACTGTAAGATCCATGTTCTCGCTAGCACATCTGTTTAGAGAGCCTGATCTTCTTTGTTGCTTATTTGAAACAGTTTCTCTGTGTCATAATCAAAGTACTTTATGAGGTGGCTTGTTTGTTGTGGTCTTTGTTTTGTGGAAAGAAAACTTTTAGGGTGAGAGGAGGACTTGATTTCATTGGTATTTGATTGGATCGTGTGGGGGTGAAGCCTGGTAGGCTATGCTAATATTAGTGGCTTTCACTGAGGCAATTTGCATTTACCATTGCTAAAGCGTAAAGTACTTCATACTTCAGTTTTGATGAACATTTAAGGCATGTTCACACCAAGGACGATATCTATAACAATAACAATAAAGATATAGTTTTAAAAATTGTTTTAAATGTAAAAGAATAGCATAGTTCACACCACAACTACAGTGTAATGACAACAGAACAGAGAAACAATATCGCTGGAATCACTTTCACAAAGATTTTTTTTTCCAGCTGATGAATGATAAAAACATTGATAAAAAGCCAATCAGAATCCATCCTGCTTTAAAGAGCTTTTAGCATTTAAAGCAGCAGATGACAACTGCAGCATGTGCTTATAATAAAAAGAACAATATTGTTTGTTGGTGTGGACGCTAATATATTTATCTATATTATATTATATTATATATTTATAGCTAACGTTCTTGGTGTGAACAGGCCTTTAGTGTATGTGTACAGCCAAATGCGTAGACTAAAAAGTTTTGTCCTTCTCCAGTGTCTGCTCTATTTCTCTCCAGAAGGTGTGAGCAACATAAATGTATTTGTACTCGTTTAAACTAAAGTTGCGCTTATCAACATAGGTATCTAATGTTGCTGCTGTCTCCAGTGCTGCGTCCGAAATCGTGTACTGAGTAGGTACTACATTTGAATTTGAATTTACTTTGAAACTGTTAAAAAAAAGTACGCTCTATATAGTATAAATGAATGAAATTTGGACGTACTGCATCTGCCATATTGTTACTGTCACGTGACCTACCAGCGTCAGTTGCATCGCTTCACTTCCATTCATAAATCCCCTCCTGTGGCCTCATGGGATAATAAAGTGTCCATCGAATGCGCACTTCAGAATCTTGCCGGAAGTAGTAGATCATCCGGGGACTTTTCGCCTATGAATACTTCAAATACTTCCCTATATAGTAGGGAAGTATTCGATTTCAGATGCAAAGCAGTAGTTTGTTGTTGTTGTTCTGGCTTAATCTGTTTAGTTTTTGACTGTGAAACAACGGTCCCAGCCAATGTTGCCACCTTGTGGACAAACTAATTAGTGCAAAAATAATTTGTGTGTTGTATGCTGAGGAAAAAAAACCTATTCTTTGGGGCTTAAGGAGTTTCTTTAAGGAGTCTGGACATTTGTCCTGGTGAACTAACAAATCATACATACATTGATAGTCCGTAATATTATAGAGACTTTAAAGTGTGTGGGGGATTTTTTTGTTTGTTTTTATTGGACTTGGTTCAGTACACATGTCCAAGCAAAACTAAATGTAATTTAGTTAATTCAATAGTTTAGTTAATTCAATACTGCACAAAGGCCGAGGACATTTGTGAAGACAGTAATTAGGGCTGATTTTAATGTAATCAGCTATTCAAAACAGAGCCATTGATAGATTTGATACTGGTCCATCAAAAATGCAACACGCTCAAAGTGAAGTATGTTGTGGAAATGTTATATTCATCCTTTGTGTGAGTGTCTGCAGAGAAATATAGAAGGCGAGTGGGCATTTCAACAGTCATGATATGTGATTATCAGAATCTTAAGGTTGGCTGTATGTTTATTAAAACACATCAAGCAGATTGTTTCCTCTTTAATTATGCGCATATGTATAGCACATTTGGTGCCCCGAAGAGAGAATGAGACTTAAAAATGACAGTATCCACAGACAGCTCATTCTTCTTTTAAATAAGCCACATAATCTGCTCCTCTCACACAGTGAATACTCACATATCTCATCTCCACCGTACCTGCCGCCAAAATGCATTTACGCGTGACAGCTAAAAAGCACAAACCAACAAACAAGTCCGTCTCACATCAGTTCTTAACAAAGTGCTCCCACCTTGCAAAGTGAGCCGTGTGTTCGGATGCTGTTCGGATGCAGCATGAGGTGTCTGGGGTCATTATTTATTCACTTAGATTAGCTGTGGTGAAAACAGCAGGGCGAATCTCCCACAAGCATTCATTTATTGATGTGCAGGCACACGGCTGCATTATTCTGCCCCCCTGCTGTGCTTTATATGCACCCCACTGTTAACCCTTTGATCCGTCTGTCTGACTGTCTGTCTGCCCGTCTGTCTCAAGGACGTTACTGGTGGAAATAGCTTCTGTGTGATAATCTAGCAATTGCATAGACAAACTTAATTTTGCATAAATTGATATATGTTTACTCCTCATGAGTACACATGAGTATTTATCAATATATGACAAAATATTCACTGAATGTAAGGGAACTTTTCATCAAGAGACAAAAATTAAAGCAATGTTCCTTTATGATCTGAAGGAGTTGCCAGTGTTAATTTACGCGCGTAAAGTTTGGATATTTTTACTTAGACCAGAAAGTAACCACTTAGAAACCACATAGCAAACATTCTGGATATACATTTACTTCTATTCAACATGATTAAGGGGATGTTTACACAACACCATTTTCAACAAAAAACGTAAATCGAATGCGTTTTGGTATGTGTTCATTTACACGACAACAGCGTTTTGGCAGCCTGAAATGCAAACTTTTAAAAATAAGTTTCAAAGTGCAAGTTTTTGAAAATTATACCATGACTATCTCTGTGTAAATGACAAAAACGCAAATTTTGAAAACGGTGACATCATGCTCATGCATATTTCGTGTTCAGTCTATAGGTGTGTAGTGTTCGCCAACTACTGGCCTGGCATGAATAAAACAGCATTTTTAATCATTCTCGCAGATCCGTGGATGGTTTTGACAGCGTTGTCGTCTCTGTATGTGAAAAACTTTTCTGTTTTTAGTACATTGTTGTCATATAATCGTACCCTTAAGAACAATTTTTGGCTTATTTAGTCAATAAAATCACTACAGCTTTACATGCCTGTAATCTATCCACCCTATACCAACCAATCATGTCTGTATTTAAAGTTCATGCTCTGTGCTTAATCAAAGTTTTAACCTATCTGCCCTGCCTGGGCTTGACCCATTGATCTTATAGGCTGCTGAGCATGGCACTCTGACAGTCACCATGGCAACTAATGTTGATATGTCCCCCCGAACAGTAAAGATTGAAGACCTATCGAGACCTTTTCCTCAAGTTTGTTTCTTTATCAACATCCCTTCTTTAAGAATAGAATTCTCAGGAATCCATGAAATAGTTTTATTGTCAATCTATCCAGATGTGTTTATTGCTTTCTTGAATACTGTTTAGCAGGTATTCATGTTGTGTGGCTTGTCTTGGTTGCATCGAATTGGCCTTTGTTGAAGGCTGCCCTCCAAATGCCTCCTTCAACGTCTCTAATATAAGGGCGCAGGGTCAATACCTACATTTGCAGCACAGTTGTGTCTTCAGACTTCGCTGCGGGTTTCATAATGAATCATTTATGTGGGTGAAAAGGCTGTCTGAATGTCCGATCAATCCTTGGGCCTGTTTCTAATAAACAAGCCTTGAGCATTCCCTGCATTTTTAGGACTCCAGAACTCAGAATTAAGAGATCATTATCAGTCCAAAGTGAGCTTGATTTCTGTAAAGGTAACTTATCTCTTGCTCTGTTTCCGCCATAGTTATACAGGCCATGTGGTGGGGAATGGACTGCAAGCCCAGAGACACAACCCAGAGATAAAGGTCAGAAGTGTGGATCCAATCTTGGTCAACATAAAGGAAAAGCTAGAGCACTTCAATCAGGTAGGTCCAAAAACATCTGAGGTCAGAACATCCATCAGCCACATTTGACCCAAACGATATGCTCTTAACCCTAACCCTGAACCTCATATCGTAAGCTTGGCAAAATCTTTGTAGTACTAAAGTTGGTGCACTTGGTACAATTTTCACCACGACTTTGCCAAAATATCCAAAACAACTTTGAGGAATTGTAAGAGATTTGTTTTGTCGTAGGGCAAAATCGGCTTTGTTCGTTTAGGGTGGACGTGTACAGAGCAAGTTCTGACAATTAGGAGGTTGAACCCTTGCACACATTACAAATCAGTTGAATCGACATGAAGAGTTCAAACCAAAGTTATCTACAATAACCAAAGTTATCTACATATTTCCTTTGACGTGGAAAAAAAAATCTATTGGGAGCTTGATTGACAAGCTAAAATCACACTTGTACACCGAAATTTAGAGTGACAAGCTTTCTGAAGGGAAGATTTGTCTGAATCAATTCTGCAGTGCGACTTCTACAAAGTTCCTACAGTGACCATCTACTGAGGAACCAATGAGAGTACAGCAAGGGCTTGTTTGGGTTGTCAATGCGGACGTCAGAACACAAATGATAAGTCAATGCTGTCCATCGTGATGTAAGTTTGCTAATGTGCATATTGTATAATCAATAGACAAAATTGATCAAGATCTTACCATAGTCAAATCATACAATCTGACATGCAACAATCGGATAAAAGAAGTACAGCTATGGCTTGTGTGCATTTCTTTTTATAAAACATTCACTGAATATTTGCTTTGCAAGCCAAAAAAAAGACATTAAGGACCGCCAGAAGCACTAGTTTCAAGCTTGCCCTCCAAATAAAAATAGTCTAGGCCAACTCAACGCCAGTGCACATGTCAAGAGTGGTGAGACGGTGTCATTAGGCCAGGGTTTGCTCTGTGATCAGACTGCAGCAAGATCAGACCAAGCATCCCCAGCAGGAGTGCTGAAGACCTCCTTGGCATGACGACAAAGTCTGTCACTCCTGCAGCTGCGTTTGGGAGGGGACGGAGGGCAGCTCAGTTGGCCCCCATTTTGTAACATCTTTTATTGCTTCATTAAAAACAGACGTTCTGGTTCCACATTATGTCTAAACCTGACCCAGCCCTGGCCACATTGCTTTGCTGTGAGGACTTGCGTCACTGAAAGGCAAGAAAGCTGGGAAAGTACAGTAGATTTGTGTCAGGGGTTGAGAAGAAGGTCACTATGAACTGCTGGTGGAATTGTTCCCATTATTCCCATAGGTCATCAAGCCCCTGGTGAGGTCTTGCAGAGTCTCGCATGTTTTTTGCTCTCACAGTGACCTGTGGTAGTTTTTAGTGGCTGATTGGTATTTAATTAACTTATCCGGTAAAAACTGACAGGTAAATTACGTCATTGATGTACAACTAATGGTAATACATTACCTTGATATTATTGCAGATAAAATCAGATATTTATTGGATCGTGAAAAGTGTGCATGAGATACCCGAATGGAGAACTTGACATGGTTTGAGGGATGGGTTGAAAAATATACTAAAAACATGCATACTATTCTTGCTATATGGCAGTAATAGTAATAGTTTTATGCTAGCATGCATTTCTGAATTCAACCATACTCTACGCAAATATGTAAATGCAGATTCTTCAGTATGCAAGCTTAATTTTGTCCCTTATTCATTCATAAGGCAATGCTTGTACATTCTGACGGTGTTGAACAGAAGTAGTAGGTCATCCGCATGCTAGTAGGGAAGTATTCGATTTCTTGCTAAGCCAGTTACCTAAAAGCATAGGCTGTGTCCAAAAGCTGAAAAATGCTGCCTCCTTAAGTAGTATGGGGAGTTAGGAAGGCAACAAAGTATGTCCAAATCCATTGATCGTGTCACATCCTGCCTACTGAGATACATTAATTGATTTTTAAGGCCGGATAGACGTATCCTTCACTGCCTATGATATCCCACAATCCTCTGCATTCAGTTCCAAGACAGTTATAAAAATGGTGTCTGAAAGTTATGGTTGGTGGTCAGATCGTGTGTAAATGTACTTTTTTTTACCAACTTTTTCAACTTTGATGTCATTTCTAGTGAGAATTTAGCATTGTAGTAATTAAATATTTACCAAAGCTCTCTCTATTTTGTTGTAGATCATTTAAAGGATTAGTTCACTTTCAAATAAAATGTTCCTGATCATTTACTCACTCCCATGTCATCCAAGATGTCCATGTCCTTCTTTCTTCAGTCGAAAAGAAATTAAGGTTTTTGATGAAAACATTCCAGGATTATTCTCCTTATAGTGGACTTCAATGGACTCCACTGTTGAAGGTCAAAATTACAGTTTTAGTGCAGCTTCAAAGGGCTTTAAACGTAATGAGACTCTGATTGGTTTATTGCACATTACCTCAAAACACACCCATTACTCATTAAGAGAATAGGGACAGCCCATTTAGACCATGCACCGGGCGCAACCATTTTTCCCATCGTTAAACTAGCTAAAGTGGATTCGGACATGTGCACTTGCGCCGTGCGCTTTAGACCATGTGCTTAGATCGTTAAAATAGGGCCCAATGACTCAGACATTTGAAGGTAACTCTATTGCCTCCTTGAGTACAACAAAAATTACTTCTTCATTTTTTTAATTTTTTAATTTTTCGATTTAAATTACTTTGAGTTTTTAATCAGCATTTTGTCTTGTTTGCAAGTAAAAATATCTCAATCTTCAAAAAAAAAACATTTATTTTAGAAATAACACTGAATTAGATAATAAGACTGTATTTGTCTTTCTTACTAGTGAAAATCTTTCAGAGCACTAAGACAAAACACACTTGTATTAAAGATTTATTTTATGAAGACAAATCTTAATATTTTAAGCAGTATTGCCTCTTAAGTAAATTATTCTTGTTTTAAGGTGGAAGATTACACACACACAATTTAAGAATAGGTTTTTGCAGTGTACTGTGGGTTGTTACCAATTACAGATCCTTTTCAGAAGTCTTTGTTTCATTTGTAATATGGGCCCCATATAAAGTGTCCTGAAAAGGACATGTGTTAGACACTGAATAGTACAAAAAGTGTCACAGGATATCATGACAACCTGGCATCTTAAGTGTCACTTTATGCCTTCAGAGGTGTGTGAGATATTCAAGTAAAAACTAGAGCCTTAGTCCCAGTCCATCTCTGATCAACACTTATTGAGAAATTAATATTGCAACGCCATGTCCCCAGAGTGAGTCATCTTGCGCTACAGGGAAGATTTATGCGTCATATGGTTGAGTTTACATCAAAGGTCGTCGTTATTTTTTTCTCTGAGTCTTCTACGCGTCCTTTAGCTTTGAGCGGACAGTATGATGTAAGACTCTTTTACATAAAGCTAAGTAATTTATGAGCCCTCCCCGCAAAAAAAGCGAATGAAGAAAACCCCAGGCATGACTTGTGTCACGGAGGGATGCTAATGAGTACGAATGCTTTCATAACCCGCTATCTAATGTAAACTTCCATCAACACGCAAACACTTGTACGTATAAGGCATGCAAGTGGATGTGCGCATCATATTTCAATGCGACTCAAAGTCCATATTGTTCGGTAATGGTTATGGTTAGTTACCACTAATGGATACAAACCACTAATGTCATTTTTTCAATGGATTTTTTTTTTTTGAAGGATCTTTTTTTCCATATAGCAGCAAATGTCAAGTGCCAGTATAGACCAAAAGCCAGCATGAAAGCACCATAAGGCCGTGTGTCCATCAAAGCGATTTTTCCAGAAGCTAGCATATTTTTCTAATTGTATTCAGTGGGGGTGTTCTATTTCACACTGAGCACTCTGCGTTTTATTTCTGGTCGTCGAGAGTTGAAAATGTTCGGCTTTGGGTAAAATGCAGCACTCATCACTTTTTACCCTGCTGTCCAATCACTGTGGAGGAGGTTCGGGACAAATACAACACTGACCAACCATCACATTTTGCTATAACAAATGACAACAAGCACATCTCTTCATCCAAAACGAGTGCCAGAGAAAGTATGTTTCATTGTGTCTACCTTTATATATTTAGAAATCTACTATTTGCTAAATCAGATACTAGTAACAGTTCTGTGGATATTCGGTATCGGCACATATAGCGTCTCGGCTGAATATAACGCTGTGTCGCCGTAGCGCTCTCAGGCGCCCGCAGCAAGGCATTCTCAGAAGAGCTGGCTAAAACACTTTGGTGGACACACGGCCTAAAAGTAGTCAGCATGAATTGTGCACTAAACCTTATGAAGTTGTACAATAAATTTTGCAAGGAAATTCACTTACAATTTTTCCCTCCACTGCAGCTGTTAAAGGGGAAATATAACACCCCTTTTACAAGATGTAATATAAGTCTCTGGTTTTCCCTGAATGTGTCTGTGAAGTTTCAGCTCAAAATACCCCATAGATCATTTATTATAGCTTGTCAAATTTGCCCCTATTTGTGTGTGAGCAAAAACATGCTGTTTCTGTGTGTGTCACTTTAAATGCAATTGAGATGCTGCTCCCAGCCCCCTTTCCAGAAGAGGGCGGAGCTTTAACAGCTCGTGCTTTGATTGCTCAACAACAACAAAGCGGAAGAATTTCAAGCAGCCAAAATGTTGATTGTCAGTAATGATGTTCAGCCTTACATTGTTCAAACTGGAATCAGACAATAATGAAGAGACTCTCTCTCTCACGCATCTGGACGTTTCCGAATGGTTAGTGGAAAAATTTATGCAGTTGCTGTGTAGTTGATTCATTGACTAGCATGTGTCGTCATGTTGATCTTTTGTGCAAATCCAGTGTTGAATTGACCCTCGTTTGTGAAGCATTCCGGCGTAAAATTACGGCATGTTAACAACAATCTACTACAACAACTCTTCCTCTTCTCTAAAGCAGCCCAACATGGCCTCACCCCCTTTGTTGTGTGTTCTCGAGCACAGGGTTTATGTAAATTTTGGGGTTAGTGATGTCACTAACCTGGGAAGAAGCTTGTTGTAGTCCCTATCAGCCGTTTGTTGTAGTCCTTAAAAAGCAGCATTACACACTAACGAAAGTTAAAAAAGTGAAATAATAATCAACCACCCCTTTAAATCTAATTCTCCGTTGTGCGTATTCAACCTAGCATGTTGCCTTCGCTTATGATAAATATTGAAACCAATGGCATTTTGGTGTTAGTGACGTCAAACTTATGATCTTGAAAAAGAATTGCATTAAATCTTCAGAATTTCTCTTTTCTTGTTACACAAAAATAAACCACATACAGGTTTGGAATGAATAAATAACAACTGTTGTTATTGTTAAAGGGTTAGTTCACCCAAAAATGAAAATTCTGTCATTAATTACTCACCCTCATGTCGTTTTTCACCCGTAAGACCTTCGTTCATCTTCAGAACACAAATTAACCCTCTACTGCACACATGTTGATGGCACATGAAAAAAAAATATTCCACATCATTTTTTGGTTCATTTGGGAAAAAAAAAATCATAAAGAGTCATAGAGAAAATTGCCATCAAAATCAAATTTTTTTTTTTTTTTAACTCAAGAAATCATTAAGTAAAAAGGGAAAAACACTTGAAAGACATTGATATATTGAATTTGATACATGCATAGNTCTCTTTTCTTGTTACACAAAAATAAACAGCATACAGGTTTGGAATGAATAAATAACAACTGTTGTTATTGTTAAAGGGTTAGTTCACCCAAAAATGAAAATTCTGTCATTAATTACTCACCCTCATGTCGTTTTACACCCGTAAGACCTTCGTTCATCTTCAGAACACAAATTAACCCTCTACTGCACACATGTTGATGGCACATGAAAAAAAAATATTCCACATCATTTTTTGGTTCATTTGGGAAAAAAAAAATTACAACGTTGTGCGACAATGGAACAGAGTCATAGAGAAAATTGCCATCAAAATCAAATTTTTTTTTTTTTTTAACTCAAGAAATCATTAAGTAAAAAGGGAAAAACACTTGAAAGACATTGATATATTGAATTTGATACATGCATAGGTCTGTATCATGTAGTGTGCTATGCCATATAATGTACTTCATGTAATAAGATTTCACTCCATACGAAACTTCAAAAAGCAGTTCTTCTCTGCTGTGACATAGTGGTGTATGTTACAATATTTGCACATCACTTTGGGTGTTCCTGCACACCCAGGAACCCTGCATCTTCCCTTCTTATAATACATTGTTGCCAATGTGAGGTATTCCCCAAAACATCCTCGAAAAGTACCCCTTATCGCACAACGTTGCCCTGAGGCAACAAAAAGAAAAACTGAATTTCTTAACATGCAAAATAAAAAAAACTTCATAAAACCTGACAAAAGGCTTCTCTACACTTTCATACACACACACATATTTTTTTATGTACAGTTCATATCGTTTTAAATAAGATTACTAAAGCAAATAATATTGCCTTCTTCTCACACCATGTGCTCCTGTGACCATGTGTCAGAACAGGATGTCCCACCTTTAAATGGTGCTTGATATTGACTCCAACACCTTACTGAAATGTTCTTTGGTACTTTCTTAACCATTCTAATTGGTTGTAATCATTTAAAGAAAAATGTACTAAACATAGGGCTTAAGAAAACTTTCCGTTGCCTGAGGGCAACGCTGTGCTGTAGAGGGTTAAGATATTTTTCATAAAATCCGATGGCTCAGTGAGGCCTCCATTGCCAGCAAGATAATTAACACTTTCAGATGCCTAGAAAGCTACTAAAGACGTATTTAAAACAGTTCATGTGACTACAGTGGTTCAACCTTAATGTTATGAAGCAACGAGAATACTTTTTGTGCACCAAAAATAACAAAATAGCAACTTTATTCAACAATATCAATATTGATGGGCAATTTCAAAACACTGCTTCATGAAGCTTCGAAGCTTTACGAATCATTTGTTTCAAATCAGTGGTTCTAACTATTGAAGTTTCAAAACACTTATGACATAACAAAGCCTCGTTTACTGAAATCATGTGATTTTGGCGTTCTGAACCACTGATTCAAAGTAAAACTGAAATAAAATAACACATAGATATACATGAAAAACTTAAACTGAAAAAAAAATTCAACTTAATTTTATTTCAGTTAGCTGCCAAGGCAACATTTCTAATTTTGAAGTCATAAAATTACTAAAACTATAATGAAAAAAATGTATATTTATTGTTCAAAATAATACCAACAACATTTATATTTTCCAAGTAAATCTGAGGGGTTGGTTCGTTGGTGGGTTGGTTGGTTAGTTACAGAACTTGCTTAGTTAGTTGGTTGGTTGGTTGGTTGGTTGGTTGGGTGAAAACTGAAAATATAAAAAATAAATGCTAATTAAATCATTTAAATAGTACTAAAGATAACAAAATAATAGCTGAATTGTATTTTTTATTATTATTTTAACTTTAAGAGGCTGCATTTGCAATTTCTTTGCCATTGTGTTTGGATGTGTCATATATGTTGATGAGTTATTGGTCTGTTTATCTGACCCCTGACAAACAAGCCAAGGTATCGCTTTCCTTTGACCATTAGAGGTGTATTTCAGTCCAATTGATGAGGCCTGTTGTCAAGGAGACGCGGTTTGGCAAAAAGACCCCCAAAGCATCCTATCGATCCGTTTACATGACTGGGGTCTTGAAACTGCCATGGATATAAGGGAATTTGTTTCCTGGATGACTCTGAATTATGTGGAAAATCCTGCTGCAGTAATGCAATCTTTTTGGAGATGTAATGAAGACTGACCATGGGGAGCTCTGAATATTAAAGGGATAGTTCACCCAAAAATGAAAATTGTCATTATTTACTCACCCTCGAGTTGTTCTAAACCTGTATGAAGAAACACAAAAGAAAATATTTTGAAGATTGTTAGTAACCAGACAGTTTCTGTTCCCCATTGACTTCCATAGTTTTTTTTTTTTCTATAATATAGAAGTCAATGGGGAACAGCAACTGTTTGGTTACCAACATTCTTCAAAATCTCTTCTTTGTCAGAAGAAAGAAATTCATACAGGTTTAGAACAACTTCAGGGTGAGTAAATGATGACAGGATTTTCATTTTTGGGTGAACTATCCCTTTAATGTTGTATCAGACATTGTTTACCACTTAAAGATTTTAATATATGTCCTATTTTGCACTGTAGTGGATTGCATAAGAAGTATACATTCTGTGTAATAGAGAAATTTAATTTCATATGAAAGGTTTTCATGATATCTATCTATATCTGGGACGTCACTTTTTCTCAGAGATAGATGTCATCACTCCATAGGATCCTAAAACAGGTTTTTTTTTATCAGAAACACTGTGTGTGTCAATCATTTTAGTTTGCTGACAGGTCTTTGAAGAGCAGGGTTTAGGAGAGAAGGCGGCGAAAACACATGAAATGCCCACTTTTCACAATCCAATCAATTTCAGTTGAATACAATCGAGTCCCGACTTTCATTATTTTCTCATTTCATTCAGAAATATGTCACAAAACAGAGGCAAATGCAGTTTCATGTCAATTTTAACCTTGATTTCTTCATCTAGCTAGGAGAAAATGAAATGAAGTCAGAAACTTTAATCACTGAAGTATTTTAATGCAACCATGTCAATTTAATACGGACATGCTCATGACTCGGCATGGAGGGCGAGAGGTCTTTCTTTAATTGTTTCTTCTCTTATCACAAACAAAACAATTAAATTTTAATGTGCAGCTAAACTGAATAATGAACCAGGCAAGGCAAAAAAGAAAGCACTAATAAGTATGTCGCTATTTTATCTCAATAGAAGGGGGTGGACACGCTGGAAGAGGACAGTCTGTTCGCTCTGTTGTTGCCATGGTGTTCGCCTGACGTGTGGTATAATTCATTATACGGCAGTTAATTAACAGTCCCCTGGGGGACGTTTTCCACAAAGTCACTGGAATTTAATTGTGCTCCGTTCCTCCATCAGGGAGAAACAGAATGCAAAGAAATTCAATTCAAATTGTTCTTGAGTGTAGTATAATGTATAATCAATGAAATCTGGATATTCATTGTTCAACTTTATACCAATGAGTTATATTTTCCAAATAAAACCAAGGATTTGTTTTTATCCTAACCAATCAAAGCAAGCAAGCTTTGTGCCTAGTTTTTAAAATTGTTAAATATTAAATAAAAATCAATATTATTTAATAAAATATTAAATAATAATACATTTGAAATTGTAGGAAATTGTTCACTACTCCTACTGTGTGTGCACTAACTTGGATGGGTTAATGCAGAGGACAAATATATATATATATGGGTCATTGACAAATAAGGTTTTTAAAAGTGTAAAAAAAAACATATTGGAGATATAATTAATTTTGAAGTTTTATTATGTGTTAACAATGAGATTATGTGGTTTTTATAATCAATCAACACTGCTTTTGTCATGTTTTACAAGATGGACAAAAAAGTCATTCGGTTTAATCAAAATTTGGGTTTTACCAAATGTGACTTTTGGTTATACCGAATGACGATATTTTCAAAAAATGCTAACAGGCTGATATCTAGCTATCTAGCAAAAGGACAATCAAACATTTTATATTTAGTACAAGTTTTTTAAATATTACAACATTTTTCATGTTTTATAGCAGTTGTACCGAATGACCTAATGTTTCAGGACATGCGTATGAGCAAGTGAAAACATAACTTTTTCAAATAGTTAGAGAGTTAGTTAATTTGCTTCACGACTATGTGGTCCTTTGCAGATGTCTGAATGATGTCACATCCTGTCACATGATATTGACCTATTGACTTGATCCAAAATGGTCCCTTTATACTGGTTACTCCAAATGACATCAATGAAATTTATTTTTCCGGACATTCTTCTCATAACAAAGCAATGACTTCTACACATAATTTTAATACCATTTTCCACTATGTTGATATATGATGTTATAAAATCATGCCAGAATAAAAAAAAATTCTTTATTACATTTTAAGATATTTTAATCACAAATGAAATGGCTGTATTGGCCTTTGGACAGTTAAACAGAATGACCATTTCACACTTCAGAATCTTTAAAATATGTAGCAAAATATAATTAAAACCTTTTGGATTCAATAAAAGAGATCTAGTTGTACTACCTTACAAACTTTGGATGTCTTATCTTTATTTTTTTATTATTATTAAGGCCTTTGGACAAAAAAAAATGACCCGTCACGTCAATATAATACTTTAACTTATAATAAACAATAAAAATGTTAATAATAATGTGAAATAGTAATGTTGCATGGCCTAAACTTGTAGCACTTAAAATGATTAATTTTAATTGTTAGTGTTTTATTTTTTAATTTACTAGACAAAATAGTAAAGAATTTTAATATTTACCATTTATCAGTTTTCAGCCATAACATGAAAATCATTATCTGTATCAACAGCAAGAAGAACTTTTTTGGTCATTTAGTTTCTGCTTTTGTCACGTCATAGCCACACCTACAGTGAAATCTCATTGGTCCAAAATCTTGCGCTACTGAATATAAAAAATTAGTTATTATCTGATTGGCTGTGATTGTGTCATGGGTTCTATGAAGATGTTTTCCACTTCTCTGTGTTAAAAACAAATTAGAAAGTGAGACAGAATATGAAAGCAGAAACAATGGGGAGCCAGGAAATAACTCTGTTAAGATGTTATGAATTATGCACTTCTGCAATTCCCAGAGCTGTTTTTCTAAACAGTTCTGAAATGCCTCGCAACTGCACATGTTTAATATTCTCTTGCTGTGAAAATGGAATTTGCACTTGAGTGAATCCATGTTTAGTGTGCTGGAATGCTGCTGTTATGAGCCTTGACT
The DNA here is from genome assembly GCA_003731715.1 of Anabarilius grahami. Classification (NCBI taxonomy): domain Eukaryota; kingdom Metazoa; phylum Chordata; class Actinopteri; order Cypriniformes; family Xenocyprididae; genus Anabarilius; species Anabarilius grahami. Next base: position 10,025,097 of record RJVU01053127.1, on the reverse strand, counting down.
TCTTGCCTGGAAGCCTTTGTTGGAACACATGGGGCTATTTGGACGTGATGGGCGATCTCGTCTCACTTACCCGCTTCAGAGGGAGTAATTTCAGGAAAATTACACTACTACAGCTTGTGAATTTGAGAACAGAGCTTCTGTAGTTGTTATGGTGCACCAACTGGAGTTTGTATCAGGTTGGACATTCCCTAGAAAGAATGAAGTAACAAACACCATTAAGGCTAATAATTTCCAATTTGTAATTTTGAAACATTACATAAAAGTAGTAGTTTACAACTTCTCAATCAACTTCAATCTCAGACAGGTTTGTTAAATAGTTCTTAATCACTCTAATCAGGTAATCTCTATTCAGTTTTCACAAAATATTTGTTGTTTTCATGCCTTTTGCATGACACCTTTTCATGCTTTTCATCTTCAGAAAGATCTTTCTTCCTCCCCATATTGCATGAAAACTGTGACTTGCTTAAAGGGGTGGTTGATTATGATTTCACTTTTTTCAAAAAAAGCTCAAAGTTCAGTGCAAAGGAGATATTTTCTTTTAAAGAATTCTCTAATTAAAGAATTAGTTTCAATGAAAATCATTCACTTTCAAATGAAAATCAACTTCCACATTCAACTTACGAAGAAAATGTAAAGCTCTTGCAGTTCAAAAAGCTTACGCTACATCCTACGCCTTCCCTATTCATCTTACGGAAAAAGCTTAACTGACGCAATGCTAGTTCCTTTTTTTTTTTTTTTTTTTTGATCCTCGCTCACTGCCATTATAAAGCTCGGATGCATCAGGATGTTTATTAATATTTCTCCGATTGTATTCATCAGAAAGAAGAAAGTCATATACACCTAGGATGGCTTGAGGGTGAGTAAAGCTATAGGTAATTTTCATTTGAAAGTGAACTAATCCTTTAAAGGATTAGTTCACTTTTAAATAAACTTCTCCTGATAATTTACTCACCCCCATGTCATCCAAGATGTCCATGTCTTTCTTTCTTCAGTCGAAAAGAAATTAAAGTTTTTGATGAAAACATTCCAGGATTTTTCTCCATATAGTAGACTTGAATGGGCACCAAACGGTTGAAGGTCAAAATTAGTTTCACTGCAGCTTCAAATTGTTCAAAATGATCCCAGATGAGAGATAAGGGTCTTATCTAGTGAAACCAGTGCTCATTTTCTGAAAAAAATTGAAAATTATATAAGTTTAAACCAGAAATGCTCATCTTGAACTAGCTCTCTTCTTCTTCTTATCTATTTGAATTCCAGCAGTGTAGACACTGCTAAGCGTAATACTGCCCTCCACAGGCCAAAGTTTGAACTAATTTTTATATGCAATATGCCAATTCAATAGTGTATAACAATTAGTTCAAACTTTGGCCCTGTGGAGGGCAGTAATACACTTAGCAGTTTCTACACTGCTAGAATTCTAATAGAGGAGAAGAAGAAGAGAGCTAGTTCAAGATGAGCATTTAAGGTTAAAACATATAATTTTCAATTTTTTTCAGAAAATGAGCACTGGTTTCACTAGATAAGACCCTTATTTCTCATCTGGGATTGTGTTGAACAATTTGAAGCTGCAGTGAAACTAATTATGACCTTCAACTGTTTGGTGCCCATTCAAGTCTACTATAAGGAGAATAATCCTGGAATGTTTTCATCAAAAACTTTAATTTCTTTTCGACTGAAGAAAGAAAGACATGGACATCTTGGATGACATGGGGGTGAGTAAATTATCAGGAAAAGTTTATTTAAAAGTGGACTATTTTAAGGACTACAACAAATGGCTGGTAGGGACTACAACGAGCTTACCCTAAAATTTACATAAACCCTGTCCCTGAGAACACGCAACAAAGGGGGCGAGGCCATGTTGGGCTGCTTTAAAGAAGAGGAAGAGTTGTTGTTGTAGTAGAGTGTTGTTGACATGCCATCATTTTACGCTGGACTGCTTCACAAACGAGGGTCAATTCAACGCTGAATTTGCACAAAAGATTAACATGACGGCACATGCTAGTCGATGAGTTGAATCAACTCCACAGCAACTACATAAATTTATCCACTAACCATTCAGAAACATCCAGATGCATTCTAAAAGTTGTAACTTCTTCCTGAGTCTCTCCATCAGTGTCCGACTCCGGTTTGAACACTGTAAGGTTTAACACCGTTACTGACAATCGTCATTTTGGCTGCGTGAGATTCTCCAGCTTTGTTGTTGTTGTTGAGCAATCGAAGCATGAGCTGTTAAAGCTCTTCTGGAAAGGGGGCTGGGAGCTCATTTGCATTTAAAGGGACACACAAATAAAACAAGTAAAAAATAGCTGTAATATTTTTGGACACTTGGGCATAAATAATACTGAACAATTTAATTATTTCAGACAATTAAACTTGTTGTGATGGAATCCCATAAGAATGTGTGTCTGATGTCAGAGTGGTCCGCTGTCCTGTGATTTATGTTACAGGAGATGTGGGGTGAGGCGAGTTTAGGAACAGATGGTCGTGAAGATGTCGAGACCAGCGGCAGCGACATGGCAGAAGGCAGCGGCGAGTGCGATGATGAAGACGGCTGTCAAGGATCGGGGCGCGGTGACGAGACAGGTGAGTTTGCTTGTCCTCTGCATCCGCGGCTCAAAGCCAACTGTCTCTCTGCATTTACTTGATCTACAGGTCCCAGGAAAGGACGTTGTCCCCATGTTGCTAAGAAACCCAGAGCCATTTACTGTCTTGTGTTTGTTTTAGGAGGTCAGTCTCTTCTTGTTATTTACAGTGCCGATCACAACAAGGCTATTATAAGCATAAATCTAAACAAATTTGAATGAGGTTTATGTTAAAAACCTTTTTTTTTTAAAATCTCAATGTAATAAGAAAATGACACATTTTTTCTTTTTGGCATAAATCAAAGCAAAAGTGAATGAGGTTTACATATGTAAAAAAAAACAATGTGGTAAGTAAAATAAACTTGATTTTTCTTGTTTTGAGCATAAATCAAAGCAATAATGAGCTTTATGTTAAAAACAAAAACAAAAACTAATTCAAGAAATATTCTTTGAAAACAAGAAACAAGTCTTGTCTTATGAAAGTTTGCTTCTCGAGTAAATTTAAAACCACTGAGGTCATTTTGAGTTTATCATACTATTTGTATCATTTTATTTTATTTTTTCATATTTTATAATTGAAAACAAATGCTTCATAGCAAAATGTTATGCTTAAGATATATCTAGTTTAATGGAAAAGTACTGTTCTTAGATTTGTGCTCTGCTCCACTAGTACGCTGGATTCACTCAGGGGTTGGACTAAATAATGGATTTCACCCTATAATAGATGAAAAGAATTGTGTGTAGCGAGTTATTGCACCATTTTTCAAGGAACACCCGCTGTTCTTTTACTCTGTTGCTCAGAGTCCAGCCTCGGTGCTGCTTCTATGAGGTCATGCATCTTTGTCCATTGCTCTCAAATACATTTCCAAATAGCATCCCTGCTTTAAAATATCCAGCTTTGTATTTGTTGAGTCTAGGTAAGAAAGCGCTGGCTTAGGCTGTGCTTTTGGGACATTATCCCACAAAATCATCCTCAGACTTTAATAAATGTATTTCTTCAATACATGGGCACTTTTGACTTTTGAAATTTTTTGAAAATATGCTCATATGTATGAATGTTATGTATGTTATTTTGTATTTATAAAATATTTATTCATAAATACAATTATTTATTTATTTATAAATAAAATGTATATTTATTTATAAATAATTTTATTTATTTATTAAAAATTATG
>RJVU01053127.1:10011109-10021279 GCA_003731715.1 Anabarilius grahami | reverse complement strand
TCATTGATTTGTAAATTTATTTATCAATAAAATATTTATTTATAAAATTGTTTATTTCTTTATTTATAAAAACTATTTATTTATAATTTTACCCATTATTTTCACCACATCTCAAATTATGCACAGTCATGCTCAAAAGATTACATCCCTCTTATTTTGTTAAAATTTGTTTAAATGGCTAATTTCATAGCATTTTATGTATCCTATATATACACAAATAAATAATCTTTTCACATTTTTATTGGCATAATTTGACAAAATTACAGTTTGATTGGAAATTACACATTTTTTACACATTGTGATAGTTTTTCTTTTGAAATGTAAAATTTATTTGATTATGATATTTTTAGTATGTGGTTTTTTGTTTGTTTTTTGTTATTTTTTTACTCATGACAGGAGTTTGGGAAACCCTTGTTTGGATTTTCAAAATGTAATTTATATTTTTATGATGGATTTTTAAGTTTGTAAGTCTGGGTCTGGGAAATAGAAAATCCATAAAGTCTATAAGTAGTAAAACATTTTATTTATTTTTTTTGTACCTGGATATAAAAATTGCTTTAGTTGAAGAAAGAACAACTACCATATTTGTTCCAGTCTGGCACCAAACCCCTTGATCTTCTTTCGATTTCATGCCAAAATGAAGAAGTGATCCAACAAATGTCTTTCTCCTGTCACCTATGCTGACAGTTTTTCAACAAGAGCTGTCGAGAACGAATTACAGTTGGTGACAAATTGACAAAAGTTACCGTTACACTGTTATGAAGGTAGTTTCACTTTTAGTGATATTTAATGTATTTTTTCTTTTCCCAAAACCCCATGGAATGAATTTCTGGCTTGACCATTTTAAATCCCTCAAATCCCTTGTGTTGATGAAAAAACGGATTGCTGAATGACAGCCCGTCTCATCCGGGGTCACGGAGGTATAGTTTCCCTTACAGCGACCACAGAGCTGGTCATAATCAATCAATTATTCATTTCGCAGGAAACGGTTCATTAACGGAGACCAGAGAGTTATGATACCCACCGCTCTGTCTCTCTCATCTTTCTCTTCATGCTTGGCGTCTCTGTCCAATGGTGCTGAGATAAGCACACAGACAAGACGTGGCATTTGCATTGTTTGTTTTCGTCAAGCGTGCCTCGTCGTAATTGACCGTGACTACGACACACACAAATAAGCATTGCTGCAGTTGTGCTCGGCCTCGGATGGATGGAGACCAAAGTCGAGGTCTGTTTTCTGGTGTGCTTCCGAAAATGGGACAGGAATGATAATTTTTTTGCATGCACTTCCTCTGAGGTCCATAAAATTCCTCATTGATCATTTTCTGCTGAACCCCAGAGATTCAGATCTGAGACGTTTGCAGTCACTGTCTGCGTCAATAATGCTAATACAGTTTGGTGATGATAGAAACTGAAGCTTTCTTACCGTTTCTTTTGTTTAAACACAAGGCCTGTCTTCTTGAGCCATTTGCCTGGTTACACACAAAATCATTATTTCTGAAGTCAAGGTGGGCTTTGTCTTTGAATCTGTGGCACTTTAGATGGTCAGCAAACGTCAAAATTATCTTATACGGTCTAACATAATTTTAAACACTATATTTTAATATAATTTATTTTTAAAATTTTATTAGATTTAATTTTATTATGTAATATTGTTAGAAAATTTTTTTTCAATGGTTTTAGATGGAGTATAGCATGTAACACTATAGGACGTACCACAGGGCCATGGTTTCAAATGCCCCTTTGCTACAAGTTTATCTGTTTTCTTGTTTATTTATTCCACTTTTGTCCCAGTTTTGTCCTTTTTTGTCCGTCAGTAGACCTCTGACTCTGCAGTGCGCGAGGGGAATGTGGTATTTAAAATGTAACTCTATCCAGTTGTTTATGGAACCAGAGTTTGATAAGCACTTGCTGAGACTGTAACCTCCAGCCAAATGAAACGAAATCTCGCAACATCAGTGTGTGTGTGTGTGTGTGTGTTTACTGTTTGTGTCCCCACATCTGCAGTGCGTGAGTTTACAGTTTGTATTACCTGATAGCCAGAATGTAGAAAACATGGCCATTAAAACTCAAGCTACAAAGTATTTATTAGATTTTTTGTGTGTTTGTTCGTTTTTGCATCTCAAAGAGTGGTACTTAGAGTGCCCACATATATTATGTGACATGACATACTAAATTTACGGTCCCACTTTATATTAGGTGGCCTTAAGTACTATGTACTTATATTTAAATTAATCATTTGATACAATGCACGGTTACACTTTATTTTAAGGTGTCATTGTTACAGTGCAATTATACACTCTAAAAAATGCTGGGTTAAAAACAACCCAAGTTGGGTTGAAAATGGACAAACCCAGCGATTGGGTTGTTTTAACCCAGGGGTTGGGTTAAATGTTTGCCCAATGTGCTGGGCAGTTTTATTTAACCCAACTATTGTTTAAAAATGACTATATGGCTGGCTTAAAATGAACCCAAAATATGTTGGAAATTAAAAATCAGACACATAATTACTAGAGGCAACAATAATAATCAAAAGGTGAACATTTATTAATAAGCAATTTAATAAATGTTTATTGTTTAATTATTATTAATTAAACGTATTAATAAATGTTAATTTATTAAACAATTTAATAAATGTTAATTTCCAACATAATTTGGGTTCATTAATTTAAAAAAAGTAATTTGTTAATACAGTAATTTTTAAACAATAGTTTAGTTTAATAACACTACCTAGCAGGTTGGGCAAACATTTAACCCAACCACTGGGTTAAAACAACCCAATTTCTGGGTTTGTCCATTTTCAACCCAACTTGGGTTGTATTTAACCCAGCATTTTTTAGAGTGTATATTAAAGTTCAGAGTAATATTAACAGCATGTACTTACTATAGGGTTAGGGTAGTATAAGGGTTTGGTTGAGGGTTAGTTGCATGTAATTATGCATAATTTACTGTTATTACTATGGTAAGTACATGTAACATGTAACAAGGACATTAAAATAAAGCGTTACCCAATGGACTTATTGTGTACATTCAAGTTTTTACATTATACTTATATCATAAAAAATACCTGCATTTAATTATATCTGTAATTAATTTCTGTAATTACATTTACAATTTCACTTCCCTTACACCTTAACCCACCCTTAAACCTACCCATACCACCAATCCTGTCCCTAACTTTACCCATATCCCACCTCAATAGCAGCAAAAGTGTTTTGCAATATAATATGAACTAGGGCTGCCCCCTTATAGTCGACTAACCGTTAGTTGACGAAAAGAGGCTTAGTCGACCAAAATTTTGTTAGTCGCATAGTCGCAGGGGAAAAAAATCTACAGGAAGTGGCTTAGTCACGCAGTCTGTAACGGACAGATCGTTAACAGCTGGTCTAAGTGGTAAATACAGTACATTGGGCAGGACATCCAAATGCTCGACTATCATTCATCGACCTCAAATATGGCTTATCATCTGAAACATAATAAGTAGAAGCAACTTTACATGGCCACTCGCTTTAATCTATAGAAACTAATAGAATAATTTTATCTATAGAAACCAAAATTTTATCAGATTATGTAATCCGTATGAAACATGCATATATAGGTGCGTCCACTACTGCGGAGATGACGAGTCAAGCATCATCAACTTCATAACTGCAGCCGAAAATACAGAAAACACTAGTTTATCAATTAATTATTAAAAAGTTAAAGCAGTCTGCTTGCTGTTTTTCCCAAACACTTTCAAAATCATTCCTTCTGCCAGTATGCTGTGGCAAGCTTTGTGCGCTTGAGCGCTGATTAGGCTATGTAGGCTCTTTATAATAAATATTCATAATAAAGCCTCTTTATATGGTTTATTAATAGCCTATAAATGCGCAATTCGTCAACTAATCGCTTAAAATGAAAGACTACTAGTCGACCAGAAAAAACTTTAATCGAGGGCAACCCTAATATGAACACAATAAGTACATTGTACTTTTTTTTTTTTAAGGACATAGTATTTAAGGCCACCTAATATAAAGTCAGACCAAATTTACTAATGTATGCAGTCAAACCAAAATTTATTCAGACACCTTTCATTCACCAACATTTCATTCATTAATACAGTTTATTCATTATAGTCTAAAAAAAATGGTAATAAAATATGACAAGATCTAAGAGTTAAACTGTGTCAGAAACAAATTATCTTAATTATGTCAGATAACGCTTAAGCAAAATATGGTCAGGTCAAAGTGTCTGAATAATTTTTTATCAATTTTACTGGTAGTCCACTGTATGAAGAATTTTGGGGTATAATTAATCACAGTTTACTTTATTTTGCTATCCTCACTTTTATAATTGAACTATAGTGTCCTGCACCCACTAGTAAAAATACATCAAAAATATCAAAAATGTCTGAATAATTTTTGGTTTGACTGTATATGCTTAACAAATTTATTAGACAGGTCATAATAAAGTTTAAAAAAACAAATATTTTAGGAATCTGTCAAAAACTTGTTTAAAATTAACAATTTTATTGTCATTTATTAGGCAAATAACAAACTGAAATACAAAAAAAATAGTTATTTACACATAATAACCAAAAAATATATATATTTTTATTTTTATTTTGTATGGCCTCCTTTGGCCTTAATAACAGCTTGCATTCTTGCTGGCATTGTTTTTATGTACTTTTTTACACAGTCTCTTTTGTTATTGACTTCCAAATAGTTTTTAGTTACTCCCAAAGACTTGCTTTTGATGAAACTTTTGTGCGATCTATCTTTGAATCCATTAAATCCCAACAATAATTCTATTTTAGCATTAGAAACACTACTGTGACTAAAGTGTTTACACATCCTGGTGTGGATTAACCATTACAGAATCATAAATAAATGATTTTTGACCACATTACTACTTAAGCAATGCAGGATCACTGGTGTAGGGTTGAAATTTTAGGACAATAACCAAAAGGTTGTAGGCTTGCGTCTTGCCAGGGGGATCCATGAAATTTTACCATTGCGCCCTTGAGCAAAACACACAACCCCAGTTTTCTCCAGTGGGACTGTCCTTGCAATAAGTCTACTGTATGTTGCTTAACAGGCCGAGTCGTGTGGCAATAAAAGAGTCAAAGCCAAAATGAAGGTCTCTGATTGTTCTGGCCACTAGACCGTCCTCCATTCTCTCCAGCTTTCCTTTGATTAATTAAGTGACATCCACACCCTTGCTATTGAATCGCTGTTGTTGAGAGTGAGCGAAGGCTCATTACTCAATCTGCCAACTCAAGAGCTCAGTGAAGAAGATCACTCCAGCTTAATATATCAATTAATGCCATTAATGTGCAAGGATGAATTACAAAAGAGAGTGCGTATTTGCTTTCTGCAGCGGTCTGGGTTAGTGTAACATTTAAGCGGGTGTGTGTTGGGTCTGCTGCCGCAATCGTCTCTTGGGAATCATGGCTTGGGTAAATAAGGACTCATTACTGATTCAAGAAGGAACCCGAGAGATACCTTTACACCCCCAACCTCAAGCCTCAAGTGAAGGTCAAACAATACCAGAGGGTGTGTGTGTGTGTGTATGTGTGTGTGTATGTGTGACCCGAATTTGTCTTTTATGCAAATGATCTTCACTTTTAGCATGACAACGTGCAATTCAACTCATTTTAATTCCATAATATGAGTGAAAAAGGATGTTTGAGTGAAAAAAAAAAAAGTGGGCTGGATTTAATTTGATATATTAGGAATTGATTGGGTCACAAAAAGTCAACGTTAAATGCCAGAACTGATGTTAGAAGAAAAATATTCATAATATCAGGTAAAAAGAAAAGTCATTTTAGAGGCGAGTTTTCATTCATTCATTAATTTATTCATTTATTTATTTTCTCAGACAGTGCCCTCAGGTAGTATTTATAACTAAATATTATTTATTGTATATTTTATAAATTCTGTCATATGTGTGTATATGTATGTATGTATTTGTGTGTGTGTCACCTAAATTTTACAATTTTATTACTTATTATTTATTTTTATTATTCAATATTTGATTAATGATTTCATAAATTGTAATATTTATACAATGTGTATAATATACATATATATATAATTTGAAGGTCATGTCACATACTATATACTGTACTATCAGTGACCTATAAACATGACATGACCTAAATATATATACAAATATATATATATATATAGTAAAATTGTAGGTCATGTCACATCATTACAAAAGGAAAGTCATTTTAGAGGCAGGGAAATTTATTGAGTTTTGGTAAAATATTACAAATACATTTTTTTATTTAAAATAATGTGTGCCGATAAATCGTTCCCAAGAGACTGGAAATGTAAATTGTCGGATTTGATTTCATGTTGACTAAAAGATCAAATTGTTTGTGTGCATTGCAATAATTTATCATTTCTCATAAAAATGGCATAAATGAAAACACCTACATCCAATCCATTCAGGTCCTGGATGAATTGCTAAGAAAAAAAAACATGTATAAAAAACCAAGACTGTTGTTTGTTTGGCACATAGCGGCGGTTGCACTCATGTTACTGCATTGGCACTCATGCGTGTCTGGGTTCGTAATTATCAGATTATTTTCCCAGCATCAGACATTGGAGCGGACATGCTCTGACAGCTTGGTAAACTCTGATTAAGGTGACTTCATCTCCTGCGAATGTGCCGTTGTCTGTTTCTCAACACCTGCTTCTTTCTTGTTTTTTTCAGTAAATCCATTTTTTTATATGTTACAATCACAAACAGGATTTTTTGGAAGTAGATGTCAGTGTGGCTAATGCTAACAATTTCCGATCCACTGGCTTTCCTCCCCCTTCCCCCAGCAACACAGATGGCGAAGAGGGGAGGAAGATTAGATTGACTCTCAAAGGTAAAACCACTTTCAACCCCCAGCTGTAGGAGATATTGCAGACGTTGTGTCTGATAGAATAATTTGCTTACCTTTAACCCTGCTCTTAATAAAAATGTTTTTCCTTTGACATGGTGTTAGAAATATCAATGATCAAAGTGTATTAAATCAGGCTTGTGTTTTTATTGGTTATAGTTAGTGGTGCTAGGCTTAGTTTCCCGCCTAACAGTTTAATGCGGGAAACTACATTAGCGCATTAGCTGCATGGATAAGCCTGAAAAAAGCACAATTTGAGCTAAATTTATGATACCATTGTCAGTAGATTTTATTCTGGATTTGAAATATATTATTTGAACATAATCTTGACCAACAGTTTTGGAGATTTTTCTATTTTCCCATTCAGGTACTTGCATGATTGTAAATAGCAACTCTGAGGCGATTTCAAGATGGCCGCCGAGCTGACTTGCCTTAAAACTGCTTGAATGTAAAATGTATTTATGTATTAACCATTTTAGCATTTTTTACTGAAGCTCTGAACACTCTTTGGTATGTGAACATAATTTTATATACTCTGAAAGTAGAATTTCTAGTGTCCGGCTGCACAAGCTGTGCATTTGGCATTGCTGGTAAGGGATCGAATTTCCACACCTGCTTTTCCCACCTCTGGTTTTAGAAAAAAACTAAACTAAATGAATGAGATGTTTTGTCTTCGTTCTCATAAACATCAATAGTATTAGAGACTGCCAAGTACTGCACATAATTATACCCACTTTGTGGGTGGACGAGTTAACAATAGTGCCCTGTCTGCTTTTAGACGTTATGTCTATCATGGAAAATTCATTATTAAACAACTGAATTTAATGCAGTAAAAAAAATGCAGAAAAACTAATTTAATGAAAGTCTAAATTAAATGTTTATTCAGTATTTAATGTAAAGAATGACTTTCAAAACACTAGTTTTTGGTTATTAGGTATAGTTTACTTCAGTATCTTCATACAATGACTAAAGAAGAGGTAGAATTAAGATTTAAGAAACATAAAATATGGATATTATATTATATTATGGATAGATAAATACATACACTTTAAAAGTTTTGGATCAGTAAGTTTTTAAGCAGAAATATTAAACAACTGATAATAATAATAAATGTTCTTAAATCAGCATATTAGAAATGATTTCTGAAGGATCATGTGACACTGAAGACTGGAGTAATGATGCTGAAAATTCAGCTTTGCCAGCACAGGAATAAATTATAGTTGAATATATAGTAAAATAGTAAACTATTATTTTACAATATTACTGTTTTTAGGAATTTTTCCACAATAAATATTGTGTGCTATGTTGTTGTCACATGGCTAGTTTTGAGTTAAAAAAAATGTTTTTACATTTTGCACTTAGATCGAATATAATGACAAAAAAAGTATAAAAAATTCTGATGTTGCTTCTTAATCGTTCATCACTAAAAATGGAAAGTCAAGTCAAACTTTCCCAGCTAAAAAGGAACATTCTCAGAACGTTCTGGCAAGGTTCTCTAAAAGTTATGAACAAATGTTGTTCCAGTAAATACAGAGTTCTGTCATGAAACTCTAGATGGTGCAGGCTGATAGGTCCTTAATTCAGTCTGCTGCAATCACATCATTCTCTATAGGACACAGCTGATTGGTTCTTGCTGTATCATTACCCAATGAGCTCACAGGCTCAACCTTCAAATACTTGGTAAGCATTTGCTGTAGCAGCGCACTTTCAGAAACCCTCCACCTTCCCTAGCTCCACCTGTATAGTTCTGCTACGGGTAATTCATGTGTGCTGTATTATACAGCAGCAGCATGTCTTACTTGCTCACAGCAGCGTGTCGAGTATGTGTTGGCAGCAGCAAGTCCCGTACTTGCTCTTCAGCAGCAGCAATTATCAGTTGTTAATTGTTGAGATAAACTTGGACTCTGTAAAAGTTGCAAAATCTTTGCAGAGTCTTTTGAAATGCAAAATAAGTTAGGTCAAGTAAAAGTCTTGTAAGTCTTGTAAACTTTCCTCTTTTTTCTCGTTCGTCATTGTTTTCCAGCTGGAAGTTCGCAAAACTAGGCCAAAGCAGGCCCGTTGCACACTTCACTGTCATGATAATGTATTCAGTCTGTTGGCTGTGTTCTGTGAGGCGTTCAGTACGGTGATCTCCACCACTCTCCGCCGTCTAGTTTCAGATCTCTGCCGTCTCGGGAGTTGCCATGTGACCTGCGGAGGCTTGTTCCTGCAACAGCTAGAGGTTCATGGGAAAGATTTAAAATGCAATCATTCTTCCTGTCATGTGTGGTCATGCTTCACCTGCGTATTTGATAGACAGGAGGTAACCCTGGTTTTATGGAGGCGTAATTATGCTGTTTGCCTTTGTCTTACGAATGAGTGGCCACATGTCACAGCAATTACAAGTCTAGATTTGTTGTGGTGTTACTGCATGTTGGCATTCAACAACTCTGTATACATATTTAATATCCATCTAATCAAAATTTTAAAGGTGAGATATAGCTATAAAGATGTCTGTCAGGTTTTTGACTTTCGACATAACATCTGGTCCACATTGCAGCTTATCCAGGCCAAGAACTGCCAACAAAGGAAGAGACCATCTGAGTATCACGTAGTGACCAATCACATAAACTTGCAAAATACAGCAAATACCGTAAAATTATGAAAAATGTATTACTACTTAAAATAACTCTTTTCTATTTTAATATATTTTAAAATGTAATTAATTCCTGTGATGGCAAAGCTGAATTTTCAGCATCATTAGTGCAATCTTCAGTGTCACATGATCCTTCAGAAATCATTCTTCAGTCAATTTTTCTGGACACCATTATACATTTTTTATTTTTTTTTCAGGATTCTTTGAATAGAAAGTTCAAATTAAGCACTATGAAATGGATTTGTTTTGTATTTCTCTTTAAAGTATTTCTTAAGTATTATTTATTTAAATCTTACTGATCCCAAACTTGAATGGTAGTGTCCTTTTTTATTTATTTATTTAAAAAAATTTATTAGTATTAGTATTTTACTTTTTTCTTCCCTTATGTATTTAAGCAACTTTTCACCATTACACCAGAGGTAACTTTTATGTTCAGAGATTACTTGTATGTTTTTGGATTCTGAACTACTAAAATAAGTCAACTTATGTACACAGTTGTATCTAATACTGTCTAAATTTATCTCACTATTCTAAAAGTGAATATTTTTATATTACCAGTGGATTTATGTTGAAAATAAAGTAGTATTCTTTTATTATTTAGTTTATTTTTAAAATTAATATTACTTTACTGTATATATTATAAATATGTAATTTATATTTT
>RJVU01053127.1:9963869-9997835 GCA_003731715.1 Anabarilius grahami | reverse complement strand
ACTTAAACATGCTTACTTTGATCAAATTTAAATTAGTCAAAAAAATATTCAATTGAAAAATAACATTTACTGTAATATGACAGCTTCCACCTGGTTACATTAGTTTAGTTCCATTTCATGTTGTCCGTATACTGCACATTTCACTTTTTACAGTCTAGTTTTAGTAGTTTCAGCTTGTGCTAATACACACAGTACCAAGACATTTGTGCCAAATGCTCATGTTTTCGCTGATGAATTGTCGAATCGTGATTATTCGAGCATAATCACACCTTCTCCCACACATGTAGCTTCTCTCCCTCTGGCCCGCTGATTGTTCTTTTGATGCGCGGGGGTGTTTCTCCTGCGCGGCTCAGCAGGGATCTGCAGTGCACCGTGATGCTTGTTAGAGCCGAGATCATGCAGATCTGATCAGGGCTGAAACATGCCACCGCGGTCTCAATCTTCCACCTTCTTGCCCTGCCACTGATTGCGAATAAAAGAACACCTGTACTCGGAGGTACAAGCAGCACCTGGAACCACTGACAAGCCCTCTTTTGTTCAGGTGTGTTTGGAACGGCTGTAAAAGTTGGAGTGGACACGTCAAGGACTTTGAAAAGCATTGATTGTGTCCTAAAAAAGTGTGGAGGATAAACATAGACATTTCTTCACATTAAAAATACAGAATAAATACATTGGTAACATTTTTTAAAAAGGTTCTATGAGTTAAAGGGATAGTTCACCCAAAAATAAAAATTCTGTCATCATTTACTGAGAATATGGGTAACCAAACAGTTGAAAGGCCTCATTGACTTCCATAGTATTTTCTTTTCCCATACCATGGAAGTTAATGGGGCCCATCAACTGTTTGGTTTCCCATATTTCTTCAAAATATATTTGTTGTGTTGTGTTCAGCAGAAGAAAGAAATTCATACAGGTTTGGAACAACTTGAGGGTGAGTAAATGATGACAGAATTTTCATTTTTGGGTGAACTACCCCTTTAACTACATAACTTAAGATAGATCGACACTCAAAAATACTTTTATTAATCTCAGTTAATGTTAATTTTAACATTTAACAATGCATTATTAAAATCAGATGTTGTATCTGTTAATATTATTTAACGGACCTGAGCTAACATGAAGTAACAATGAACAGCTGTATTTTTATTAACTAACGTGAACAAATAAATAATGTAAATATATATATTNAAAATCTTAGTGGTTCCAAACTTTTGGACTGTACTGTATATATATATACATACACACACACACACACACACACACACACTTACTAGGAAATCACATATTAATATCTAAATATTTGTGCTGTCAAATCGATTAATCGCGAATAATCACATCGAACATAGAAGTTACATAAAAGTTTATATAATATGTGTGTGTGTATATATATATATATATATACACACACACAAAGTTTTATGTTAGATGTGATTAACTGTGATTAATCAATTTGAGAGCACTAATTTTAAAATGTATATGATATAATAAAGGCTTCTAAGACTAAAAAATCTTAATTATTCTAAACTTGTGACCGCCAGTGTATATATATAACTACAAACTAGGTTCATGTGACCTGCTTTGCTAGCTTCTACCCTTTTACATTTATGTAAAATCCAAAGCAACTTCAATTTCATACAAGATATATTTTATCAGTTACATTCCCTGAGATTCAAACACTTAGTCTTAGCATTGTTAGCGTTATGCGCTACTAAGTGCCTACAGAAATGCCTCAAAGTGACAGTTGAATTCGCACCAAAATGCCACTTAATTGTCAACAAAATCTACCCCCTTTAAACAATTGATTAGTCTACATAATATATGTAGCAATCATATACTGAACATGTCATGTAACAGTTAGCATTGCATTAGAGTTATAAACACAGCCATGTTGATGGTGTATGCCGATAACACTCTTAACTTGCATAAATCCTTAAGTATTTCTTACTCTCCACAACTACAAAAGAAAACCCTGACACATTTGTTAGGTGAAAACAAATTCAGCTCATTGTCTAATCTATGCTGTTTGCACCTCTAGCTAATTAAATACATGAAATGGCTTGTGATTAGTCTTCTGTGGCCATCGACAAGTGTTTGTCACCTCGTGCTGAACGCTTGCTAGCAGCATTGTTGTGAATAATTCACAGTAGCGCCCAGCGTTCCTTCAGCCACTTTGCTCTGCCAGTATTGCACGTTTTTTGCATTAGCCAATTTGCTGTCACGTTATCTCGCTGCCAACATGTTGGTGAAAGGAAAGAGGAGTGATGAAGATGGAGATGTGATTATTAACTCTGTCAGCTTCTTTGTTTGAGGAACATTATAGCCTACTGCTTGAGTGGCAGAGACACAGAGTGCTGTGAAATGTGTATTGTCTTGATTGAACAAGATTTACATGAGTGAGATATAAATATATGTATAAATGCAACATGTATCTGCTTGTTCTCTATGACTTTAAAGAAATTTGGGTCTCATTTACTAATAATGGCTTAAATAATTTGTATTTATATGCACACTAGATCTCCCAAATTTTTTACCTAATTCGCAACATGAATGAGCGACTGCGTGCCCAAGGTCATTTTCATAAACACACCCATCTCTATACATGGGCTGTATAGAAACCTCACAGCTTGAGCTTTAACGCTGCTTTATATATTTGTATATGATGAACTATAATTATAAAGTATAACTATAAAGTTTTGCATACGTGTAGTTTCAGTTGTTCCTACTTTTTTTTTTTGCTTAAATTTAGAATAAATTTGAGTAGGAAAGTTATTGATAAATCATGAATTGTTCGTAAAAACATTTGTACACAGATTTCACATGCAAATTTGTGCATATGCACGGTTAGTGAATGAGACCCTCTGTTCTTTATCCAGTGCAGGGTTGCCAGGTTTTCACAACAAAACCCGCCCAATTGCTACTCAAAACTAGCCCAGAACTAGCCCAATGACGTTTCACGGGGGTCCCACAGTAAAAATCGCGTTAAATCTGCGTTTTTGGCAGGGTTCCCCAGGTAAAAGTCGCATTTTTCAGGGGCTAAATATATTTGGGGTCGCTTCAACCCACGGACATGAAAAACAACCTGTAAAACAACAGTGTAAAAGTAGCCTAATTCCACGGGAAAAACACGGACTTTGCAACACTGATCCAGTGTCATAACAACAGGGTCATGTCACATTAGGGTTCGGGGAAGGTTTGGACATTAGACATCATCCTCCGTTGACTGTATTAGTCAGGTAATCTCTTTAGGGTTTTGACACAGAGTGAATTATCAGTTCTTTACCATTTACTCATTAAGTGTCTCCTTGGATTTGGATCCAATGGAGAAGAATGGATGTCAGAATATATTAAAGGTGAAAGTGTGATGTTTGGCACATGCTAGTATGCCAAGAGTTGGGCTGAAGTTTAGTTTAAAAGGGTAGATCACCATAAACAGACAGCTACTACTAAAAGCCTCCCATTAGCTACCATGAAATGTTAGCAAAACATGTTCTCCCTTCACTATTACCATCTTTCTGTGTTTCTCAACTCTAAAATGAAGGTATGTTTTGGTACAAAACAATGCTAACAATGCTAAATGCTAATAATAAAATGCAACCAAATGGTCATGGGTTGTTAGAGTAGCAAAATAAGTATGCTAATCATAGGCTAATCATCAAGGAGGAGAAAACATGTCCCAAACCTTTTGTTGTTGATGTCAAAGACAGTGTGTCCAACTCTGTGACGTTTTAGCGCAAATTCATTTGTCACTTGGGAGAAGGTAGTTAAATTAAGCAGATGCTAATGCCAACAGGTTGAATAGCATGTTTCCTCTAAAATCATGAAAAAACTACACTGTGTAAAAGAAAAAATGACCCAAACAGGTCAAAGATCACTCAGAAGTGGTTTCTGATATCTGAAATTACTGTAAAGATGACCAAATTTGAGGTTGTAAAATGTTGCACCTTTTACAGAGTGGAACCGCTAATGCTAAATGCTAAAAGGCCAAATAAATGTGTAGCAATTTTAAAAACAAAACATATATGCTCTCTGTTTAAGACACTTCTGACTCCATGTGTGACAGCTCGGGGATTAGGATTTCTTTAAGACTCAAATACTCTGTTCGTAATCCAGGGGCTCGTAATCCAGATTTTAGCAGCGGCAAGCATGGTAATTTGAGCATGTCTCATTGACCTTGTTGGAAAGCAAGGATTTTAATTTAAATAAAAGCACTCAAACGACCCCTTTTCATAGCATTAGCTTACGTCTTCAGTGATTGGATAACATTCGTTTAGCACTTGAGCTGTCGCTTTGACTGGCTAGGTTGTAAATGTTCCTTAATTACATGTCCATTTTTTCCCTCTTTTTATTTGTTGCTGCAGTGGGGATTTGGGGGATTTTTTTGTTTCATTTTGCTCTCACAATTTGAGTACGTTTCAGTTAAATAAATGTAATACTAATTTGTATAATTATATAAATGTAATTTTTATAAAATAAAAATGCAGTTAAAAATAAATAAATAACTGAATATATGGCAGCCAAACACACTCTAATCCAGTATATCTGTTCTTGGTGTGTTTTGTTCATTTGTCTCGACCCTGTCTGCCAATGCGACAGACCATTAGGCTGATGAGATTTATTTATTGTGACATTTTTTATTGTTTGAGTGGAAGCAATTATGAACAACTTATTATTTTGCATAATGACTTGCCGTTTCAGTCACGGCACGTTTTCCTTGCTCACTGGAAGAACCTCACGCACCGAATGACAGCTACTGCAGTCGATAAAACTCAGTGTGGGATTATAAAATTAATGCATCATACTGAGAATGACGGGACATTATCGTTTGCTGTTTTTATAGTCGACTAAGTAAGCACATTCTCACTTTCTCTCTCTCTGTCCCAGCCTGGCGATTTGCAGAAAGCCTTGTGATTTATCTGTTTTTTTCCTACAAGGTTTCTCTTACGGTTATTGTACAGCAACGTACTAGTGTGTACACAGTGGTGATTTCTTTAAAACTATAGAGTGCAACAGTTGGTTCCAGAAGTAAAAACTACATTACCCATGATGCTGTACAGAAAATTCCACCAATCAGAGTCAAAACATGGCAAATGATCTGATCTCTAAAAGTGTGTGGGCCCTTTTCAGTGCTGCACTCATTGTGTTGTTTTCCAGTTTGTATTTCCACAGCATGAAGTTAAGATCTTACGGATTTATGGATGAGCCGCTCACTGACATTTGTTATGACATCCGCTTCAAACATTACAATGCTCATGATTTTCGTTAACTCTACAATAAGTTAATCCACTTCACTAGCTAATTACTTTTCGACAGCGCTGCCATAGAAATAAACAGAGCTTCCGCAAAAATGGAGGTTCAAAGACAGAATTTAAAAGATGGCTGCATACTTGTTTCTAAGGTCTATAATGTTAGTGACTAAAAGAGTAAAATGTTACACAATACTTTTCAAACAAATAGTTATTTTTTAGCTTTATTTAGAAATTAATATGTCCACAGAAGACAGTGGGTGTACATAGTATACTGACACCTAGTGGTGGGGATGAAGAATTGAGAAAGAAAAAAAATGCCTTTTAGAAATGCACTTTTCACAGTCAGCCATGACAATTATTTTCCACATTCAAAGGTCATGTGATTTCAACATGATGGCGACCATGTCAAATAAAACCGCTTATAAAAAGGCTGCTGATAGGACTGGAGTCAATTTTTTTATTCATAAAACTTTTTAATTGAGGAAAAATTACTAAATACACATATATTCTGTATATTATACAAAAATTGCCATTGATAACTGACATCTGTGCTTCCCCAGTGTTAAAAAAAACTCCAGCCACCATGATATGTACCAGAGCTGAATATTTCAGCACCAAAATCCACGCTAAAAATACTTCTTAAGAAGCACTGAAGTAACCAGACAGGAGTTTTTGTGGTCTTTCTCTTAAGTTTCACCCTCTCTCTTCGTCTTAACCCCTTAGCCTGTTTTCCTCGTCCACACTCTCACACGTGTCCTCGCCTCATACTCGATTAGAGATCAGGATGTCTGTTTTAACAAGGTTTGGCAAACATTGTATTGCGCACGATTACGAGTGCTGTTTACACACACACACACACACGTGCTCACTCGCACACGTGTGTGTCTAGGCAGCAGAGCAGAGTCTGAGCTGCGGTGTATTTTTAGATTTATGGAAACCTAGAAATGTCCAATTCAAAGAGCTGGGTTGTACGCTTGGCCATCTTTCACCATTAGCGAAGCAAGGCACACGTTTTAGAGCATATGTATAATGCATGCTACGTGTCGTGATCTCAACAAATGCTCAAGAAGATGAAGTTGCTCGTAAAAGAAACGTATCTTTCCTGCCTCAATGTACTGCCTGAAGCAAAAAAGGTTTATTAGATGTTGCTAAGTCTGCTAAGCTAATATGATATGCAGTCCAACTGTATGAATTAAGGAAGTATACATTTTTCATTGTAGATATATTGCATTTCCGAGTAAAACATAATTGGAAAAAAAAAAGTATGACAGGATGGGATTTTATTCATACGTTTTTGAGGCGGCATATTTTTCGCCCTAGGTGACATTAGCCAAAAGTTGTTTTAGAGCAAGTTATGTTTAGAACCAAGATTAAGAAGACAAAGTTCTTCTTTTCTTTGGAATAACATAAACTGATAAATCGCTCGCAATAATAATTCACAATCTTTCAGGAACGTGTAGCAGAAAAGTAAATTAGCGGATCAAGTGAATTAGCAGATTATGTAAATTAGCGTATTTGCAGCAACAAACACAAAACCATTCAAACCATCGCAAAAACCATTCAAACAGATTTCCAGATCACTCTCCTGTCTATAATTGGTCCGACAATAGAGATAGCCCCACCCCAAACTCACGCCATTGGTTGAGTCACTGTTGCTATGTTGAGCTGGTCGGATTTGTTCAAATAAAAAGAGATTATGTTTTGATAGCAGCACAGTGTTTACAGTTTTTGTGGAAAACAACCATTGAATGGCTTACTTATAGTTGTCTTTTTTTTTGCGATTTAAAAAAAAGTTCAATAAACTTCCACAGTTTTTTACTTTTTGTGCGTTTTACCCCACATTCCTTTTAATAGTGTTTTAAATGTTGGTGTTGCTCTTATCGTTAAATTTGAATATCTAAGATATGCCATCTATGTAACACTAAGCTGTACTTTTTGTTTTATTAGTTTCCCAAAAGGCGCCTGTATATCATGTTCTATGTATAAAGTCAACAGGGTTGTATTTTCCATTTGAACCCTCTCATATATTGTGTGTTATAGGATCATAGCAGCTCATTAGACCAACCTGTTATGGCCTTTATATTTCACACTCCCTTCTGCTTCCTTGGTTCCCCTGGGTCATAAAACTGTAAACACGCATATGAGAGCAGACCATGTGCAAACTAAATCACAGTCAGGCCTGGGCTATTTTCACCGCCGATTATGGCCAGACCCCAGACGTACCTCAGCTTGACGATCCTACCCATTTACCAAAGAAAGGAAGGGCTGGCATCTTAGAACTACCTAGGAAATCAATTAAAAGGTGCTTTCCAGTGTTTTATAAGGCATACCGGGGCTTGCTCTTAAGTCGTCTCTTTTAGCACATAAAGCGAGCGGCCGTCAATCGCCTTTATTGCGGCTTCGTGCAAGGCCTGGTTCAGGGGTCACAAGCTCTTAATGTAAGACGGCACGGCGCCCGGGACTCTTTGAGCAGCCCCGCGACTCAGCAGGGTAGCGGATAAGAAAGACCAGAGGCAGATGGTTAAGAGAGTGCGAGAAACCCAGCAGGAGGGGGGTAATGTGTGCTAATAGGCACAGGAAGAGGTTGAAAGAAAGGTCACCTGGAAATGTGGCGGAAGACCAGATGAGAAACGGACAGGAGCGGAGATTAAATGAGTCGACCAGAGGTGACAAAGCCACAGATTATTTTTATACTGCCTGTAGTATGAGGACTTATTCCTTCATCAGTTTTTTATTCACCAACAGGGTACCTCCATGTATACAGGAACAGATTATGACGTCGGGATGTCCTGGGCATGGATGCCATACACAGGAAGGGAGCAGCACATTAAGATGCTACAAAACGAGATCTCTCCCGACCCTTTACTAACAGCCTTCAAGTGGAGACTTAAGTGTAGATCTAGTTTTGTTGCAAAGTGTAAAGTGGTGTCAGACCCATCATAGAGTTCTTCGATTAATAAAAATGACTAAACTTTGTCACAATTCTTAATCATTTTGTCACAACTTTCATTTCTGTACGTTTACTGATTACCATTTTTAATCAGTAATTTTTGTTGCCATTAACTGAAACTGGGCAGGGAATTTGTAGTTCCCAGCATACTTTGCAGGAGAGTAAATGTTGAACTTTAATGTTTTTGATTGTGACAAAAGGGGAAGATATAATGTTTAATATCCAGTTATGTTGAGAGTTTCTGACATTTTGGGTTATCATTTTTGCGAAGAATGATGCTTTTGCTTCATTCAGATTAAGGATGCTTAAAGTAAGGTGTTATTGCTAGTCTTCCTCAGACAAACATGAGCTACGTCAGAAATCAGATACTTAATCCCTACTATACTTTTTTTTTATAGCATACTTTTTTAACGGTCGTGAAGTAAATTCTAATTCAAATGTAGTACCTACTCAGTACACGATTTCAGACACAGCGCTAGTGTTTGGCTTTGGAAGACTTGGAATATAGGGCACAAGTTGTATGGACTTCTTTTATGGTGGTTTTCAGAGCTTGCCATTAACTTTTTTGCTCACCAGCCACTGTGGCTAGTGGTTTTAAAAGTTACAAGCCACTCAGCATTTTCACTGGCCACAATTTTGGCATCAATACCATGGCAAAAACTGCCATATAGATATTTTTAATATTATCTCATAATTTGGTAGCAGATTTGGCTGCAGATATTAGGCTGCTGTCACTTTAAGACCTGACGCACGGATCCAACATACTATTACACGTGTTTCCTCAATTTCTCAATTGTTTATGTTCACTTAAAACATAACTTACTGTATTTATGTGAATACTCACCAAGACATTATTTTGTGTGTATTTGACTGTTTAAGCGCAGTAAGCAGCGGGAAAAAAAATAGTATTGAGTGGTGCGCACTTTGGGTGTGAGCGCAAAATCTGTGGGAATGAGTTAAATTTTGTGCAATATGCGTAATCCCATGCCGAAATTCAAGCCCTTTAACAGCAACAATATTCATCTGGAGCAAATAAAACGAGTGAGGGGAGGCGGGTTTGTGTGTCAACTCGATGTCGGAGAGATAAGAGAGCGAGAAAGTGCAGCTGGTATCGTGTATCTATTCTGTTGAATATTAATATTGGAAGCATTTCAGATATTTCAGTATTGATATGTATCGAAAAATCAATATTTTTGACAACACTGCGTTGCGTTTATTTTAATTTTTCAGATGACTTTTTAAAAGACTACAATTGAAAAGTGTGTATATTATATATATAATTCAATGCGCCAAAGTGGTTAGTAGGAGCGTATGCGTTACACGCCACTGCTGAAATACACCCGCATTTGGCGGGTTGACCGGTGTTAATGTCAAGCCATGTTGGTTTTCCATCCCTTTTGCAAAGCTTGTTTCTTTTGAATAACCAAGTTGTTTTAAGCTTTACTCCCTTATTTTACCTATATTTACAAGAACTGTTTAAAACTACCCCGTTCTAGAAAATATGCACCATTTCTGCAGCTTATCAGGGCCCCCTGCTGGTCTGGAGCCCTGGGAAAACAGTTGGCAGGGCCGTGCGTTAATCCATCCATGCTTAAATTCAAATCCATGATGCTGACACAAATGCGGAGGTGTTTGGCACACTTCTTTGACAGATAAATTTGCTCTAGGTTACACACTTCCTCCCCCTTCTCTCTCTTTGTCTTCCTAACCTCATTTTTCCTGTGCTTATTTTCCCAGTGTCCTCTGAGGACATTGCTCTGTTGGGGATTATAGAGATATTGCATTGTGTTCATTAAAGGCAGCTTATCCTCTTAATTGAGACCAATGTTTGGGCAAAGCGCCATGTCACCAGTGACCCCATATTTAAAAAGAAGGTCAGATCCAACGATTAGTTGCGAATGGTGGTCAGCTTAGAGTTTTCTGTGCCACAGTTGTCATCATGTTCTGATATGTGAGTAAACCAGACAACATGGCCGCATATACACTGTCAACCAATTCACGTTTTAGCTCATGATTATACCTAAACAACAAAAAACGAATACAATTATTTTATTTTTTTTCGCTTTTGATTTGGTCTACTTAGATTTAATGTATACATAGGCATCATGCTACATCGATTTTTGCATTTTCTGAAAAAATATTTTGCACAAATCAATGCTAGGGTGTTCAAGGTGGTTACCAGGGTGTTGCTATGTAGGTGTTCTGAGTGGTTGTTACTGGCTTAACTCAAAAGAGCACATTCTT
The DNA here is from genome assembly GCA_003731715.1 of Anabarilius grahami. Classification (NCBI taxonomy): domain Eukaryota; kingdom Metazoa; phylum Chordata; class Actinopteri; order Cypriniformes; family Xenocyprididae; genus Anabarilius; species Anabarilius grahami. Next base: position 9,987,395 of record RJVU01053127.1, on the reverse strand, counting down.
GTTTATGTGATATTCTGGTCTCTAGATATGACTTGGTCCCTCCTTCAAAATAGTTCTGTGGTATTTTTTTCACTCATTCCTATCATAATCGAATCACTATATAGCACACTTCTTCTTAGCAAATAGCTGTCATTTGTATATATGTCAGCACTTGAGCTCCACTTTTGTAGTACTTTAAATAAACCTCTCAGTGTGTTTCCATAAATTCTTGTTCCTGAGCGTTGTGCTATGTGGCAGTTGTGTGGTAACGCGGGTGTGGTGTTTATAAGTCTTCCAGAAGGGCTTGGTTGAGAAGCAAGCTTACCAAACACTTTCTCATTCCTCAGAGACACCCTGTTAATCAGGCACGGAGGACATGAGCATGTTTTTTGGCCAGCATCGGGATTTCAAACCTCAACAGGCCTCACCTGTAGATCCTCGCGCACCTGCTTCTGGTAAACCGGTGCCTGAGGCAGCCTTGTTCTCATCTCAAAGGAGTCCACTCAAATCCACTCCCAAGAAAAGAAGGAAAGTACGGAGATGAAAAATAAAAGAACTATTCACCTTGGTATGTCAGGGGCTTTGAAGATGAACTTGAAGAACATCCCTCAAAAGAACTTCCTCTTACTGTTTGGTTGTTCACTTTTAAATGAGGCCTCGCCTTTTTTCTGAAGTCAATCCAAATCAAATTTCAGAAGCCAATCCAGAAGGCAAGAAGGTGTTTTTATCCATTGTGTCAACATCAGTGCTTCTTTATGAATTAGCACAGATTTTCTTGTTGGAATGTGGTCTACAGAACAGAATCGTAAAAATCATTCAACATATCAGAATTAATTCACATAGCTTCAGTCTTTGAGACAGTCTTTGTTTTCTTGTACCATGTGACCTACATACATAACAATAAAGATTTTTAGCTAGCATAAATGTTTGACAATTTTTTGTCCTCCAGGTGAAATTTATATTTCCAGAAACATACTTTATGGAAGTACCTGAACGCAGATTCTACTACCTGCGTTTCTCAGTATTTCTGTTTTAGCGTGATTGTTTTCTTTTACTTTTACATTTTTCCTTTCAGGTCATCTACTGTTATCACAAAGCAATGGTTTGAGGAAAATCTTGCTAAGCAAGTCAGCTAAAACAAAATGTTCATAGCAAAATACTTGAATAAAAACATATATGGTTTAATAGCACAGACAGAAGTGCTTGTAAGAAGCCACTGTACATTTTCCTAGTGGTTTGTTCAAAAGCCCTTCATTATATGTAATGACCTGTTCAAGCATTGATAGTATGCCGTGATGTATTTTGCAGCATGTAAGTGAATATCAAAGAGGCATGCAAGGGAAAAGAATGGAAAAAGAGCACTCAGCACTAAACCGCATGGAGCATTCGTTTGATTAAATAGTCACCGGCCCTGAAGGGATTGCGCCAGTTGGGTTGAAAGCTACCTCCTAACAGTTTAACTTGAAGGGATTTGCTTCATCTGACACTACACAGGGTTTCTCCTCCATCTCAGCCTGTTTGTCATCCTGCTCAACTATTTGTCTAGCTGTCCATCTCTAACAATTAGGCTGTCTGAAGAAACCCTTGATTTTTCAGGGCAGATGGCGGCGGCTGACAGGTGATTCTCTGTCAGGCTTTGATTCAGGGTCTTGTTCCGTTGGCAGCCTGTCGATTTTCATCCAACAAACGTACACGGCACAAGGAGGCTCGAACAATGTTTATTCGGTACAGAAAAGAGATAATTCCTCTGGATTTATTTTTAGCTTATTCAAAAATTGCCTTGGCAAGCATCCTGCATTCATAAAGATATGCATCATCTTTAGATCTGCCTGGAATTATGGGAGATTCAGTTTGCACATGCACACACAAGATCCGCCTCTCTTAGTCTCTTTTCCTGGCTACGTTCAGAATGCAATACTAGCATACTGCTTACTAAGCAGTATACACTGTATACTTTAATGAAAATAGTGTGTGAAACCATAAGCGTTATGCTACAATAAACCTTTCAAACAGCAGTATAATACATTTAGTCATGTTACTCATTGCATTGCATGTTTAATTTAGTAAGGCATCCAGTTATTATAAATTTAGTAATTCAATTTTGTATAAAAAATATTGTAAGGTCCTAAGCAAACTGTACTTAAGAAGAGTTTGTGATGCTACCTACGATGTGATTCCACATTTTGTTGCATTTAAAATTGTGTCATTCTCAGCATTGCCTCTAGCAGTGCTATAACTTGCATTAGCTTTAACTTTCTTTTGCTGAGCAAGTTAGTTACAGTTGGGCTCCGTTTAAGTCCATTTTTTACAACCTTCCCCCGCTAACTTTCCTCTGTCTCGTTCACTCGGATGAACGTCATTGCTTACGTTGTATGAGTGCCCACTACTGGCGGAACCCTTGCAGTGTGTTTAAATGGAACCCCTTATAGAGTACCTCAGAGATGACGTGTTTTTGTAGGCCAACCCGGAAGTTAGCGGCGGACGGGTTCCCTCGATCGAAAGCCTATTCATTTTTCCCCATATACTTTTGGAAAATCGCAAAAAATAAGCTCTGTGTTTAACAAAGGGTTATGACACTTACACGTTTTGTCTATCAAGATAATCTTTACAAGTTAACACAACATTTATACATTTTTGAAGCCTAAATAAAGTTGTCAGATATAAAAAGCTAACGGTAGGCTATAAACGGACTACAGCACACCATGGTCGCGGATCAACGTCACCACCACCAAGCTTCCTCAAACTTTATTTAAAAACATCTTTATTTAAAAAGTTGCTCGCTGATTATGATCTGCGCTGTGTATGAATACTTATCCACTTTTTCATGAGAAATGCTGTCTAAATATCCTGTTTGTTATGATGACTTCTAAAGTCCCCACCAAAGGAAGTAGTCGTTTTTAGAAACTTGTTAGCAACCGCCGTTTTTAAGACACAATACAGGTTTTAAAAAATCACAAGCGGGTTATAACTGGTGTGTTTTATGTCATAGATCAAATCTAATGAAAATATTGAGAATTGAATATTGAATATGAAAATATTTAGAGGCTTTGTTATCCACAGACCTTATTTCAGGCGATTTAGCAAAAACCCATTCAAAAAACCTATAGACTTTAGGGCGATGGAACCGGAAGTCCTAAAATGCTAACTCGCTTCCGGGTTTTGCATACAAAAACACGTCATCTTTGAGGTACTCTATTATGAGTTCACGCTGCACGATTTTTAAAGTCGTCAGATCACTGTTCTTTTCACACTGCATGATTATCTGGGGTAGCATTCAGTCACTGCTGTGTGCACATAGCATGATGGATCGGCGACAGGGGGTTTTACATTGCGTGACTTTACAATAGGAAGAATTGCCCCCAACTCTGTCTGGTCCGCAAACCATGTTTCACAACCAAACAAACGCGAGAAGTGATGAGGAAATAACGCAAGGTCACATGTGAGACCAGAGTTCTTGCGCAAGACTGGAATTGTTATTAAAAGTGTTAGCCCGCTAGAAGCTTGTGATCCAAATTGTCTGTGTGCTAATTTGCAGCGAAAAGGAGAAAATAAAAAATGGAGGAGTTTATGGAGGAGGAAATTGTTGGGGAGACACAGGTCTATAACTCCTACCTGAACTTCCAACTGCCCTGTATCTTGCTCTCTCATTGGCTGTAGGTCATCACTGATGTTATTTTCAGTCAGAACACATTTCACACTGCAGGATTTTTAATCGCAGACAGGTCCAGATATATAGCATGCCAAATATTTCACGAGCGTTGGCGATGCATTGTTGATTCTCTCAGATCGCGTCTTTGATAATTCACACTGTGTGATTGTCATTCATATGAACAGGCCTCAGATTTCGGGCATTTGTTGCCGATTTAGCAAAATCTGTCGGCGAGTGAAAATCGGGCCTAAAATCGTGCAGTGTGAACTCGGCATAAGCCCTTGATCACATAAGCTCTTGATCACGAGCTCTAGAGCTGATTTATTATTTAGTTTTTTTCCTTATGAATTTGTTTTACATTCTATAGGCCTGTATGAATGCTTGGGCTGTTGGAGAAAATATAAAAAATTACACTAACGAAAATGATAACAATACAATAAACTATGACAATCAGCTTAAGGTAGCTACAAGTACTATGCGGTTAAATGTCAAAATAATTCCAAGGGGTCAAGGGTCTGTTCAAATAAACTTCCCTCGCCCAATTGACGAAGTTTAACGCACTTCAAAATGGCGGCAGGGATTCCCCTGAGGGGAAGTGCGCAAGTGTATGCCTAAATGTGAAGTTAAACGTTGATTTGTTTATAGCTCTAACTAATATCATCCAGTTTAATGGCACTGACAATTAAAGAAAACTCTATCGCCCCCTTAAGTACTGGAGCTTGCTAATGCACATAAATGTACAGGACTTCACTGTTACATTTGCATATGATGTTATTTTCAGTCAGAACACATTTCACACAGCAGATTTTTTAATCGCAGACTACTCCGCTAATGCACATAAATGTACAGGACTTCACTGTTACATTTGCATATGAGTAGCTGTGTAGAATTTGTTCTCAATAATCAGAGATGTGAAAAATTGTAATAGATATTGTGCTAAAAATATGCAGTTGCGTTGTGAGATACAGTGATCTATCCAGTGTGCTTAGGATGTTTTTTTTCTTTTCACTACTTGTTTCTGTTCATATGTGTCTAGTTAATGTGTAAAGTGAGATCCCAGCTGTAATGTAAGTGTACATATATGTATGGTTTTGCAGTCACATTGTCAGCACAGATTCTTCCTTTGTGTGCCAGAGCGGGAAGAAAAGCTTCATCTGTCTTGTGTCTCGCGGTCCCTCGTCAGTACACATTGATATGCAGGCCACACTCCCGTGCTGCTCACGGACTGCAATGAAGGGCCCGGGATGAGATGCGTAATGACACTGAAGGCTCTTTAACACCACAAAATGCAGAGCGACACGCGGAATATGATCTTGGGATCACGCCGCTTGTTGATGTACGAACGTACACATTTCAATACGGCCCCATGCGTGCATGTGATTTAATGCAGCCGAGCACATTTAAAAGCTGGCCTCTGAGAGCCAGAATTTATTTCTACTTTCATATTATTATTAATATTTTGTCATTTGTGTTATTTCAGTAGCATTTATATTATTTTTTTAATTATGTCATTGTTATTTCAATTAACGGAAACCATTTTTTGTTTTGGCTTTAGTTAACAATAACAACATTAAATGACACATTATAAAACTATTAATTTATTGTCAGTGATTAAAAGTAACAATGCTTACTTTGGCTAAGGCTGGTTTAAAATGATCTGAGTGGTCTTGTACGTCTTCATGCCATTTTTTTATTTCTATAAATAAAATATTGCTTAAAAGACTTGCACTCTAGGCTAAACCACATAAGCACAAGAAACATTTCTAGGTACTAAACCGCAGATACACCGGAGATCTGATTGGATGACTGTCAAGGTTAACCATAATATGACCAGAGCAAATATTTTAGCCCCTATGCTACAGCCGGGGAATGCATAAAATTGTGCTTCTCTGTGATTTTTCACTCTCGCTGCAGTCAGGCAGCATAAAAAATGCATGGTCGTGATAGCATCTCTCGCTCTAGTTCCCTAAGCCGTGACCCAAGCTTAACCGGGAAAGTTGTTTGCTAAATGTCAGCCGGGTTCAAGAAGCTCTTGCTCCCTAGAGGACCTCACTGACCCAGTGCTCTGTGTTAAGTAACGTACAGGGGAAGCTATTTTGAAACCTTAGTCTGCTAAGCTACAAGCTAAAGCTACTCATAGTTCAACTACACTCAAGCTACCCTTTAACTATAAGCCACTGATACAAAACAGCTAATATATAACATTGAATCTTTATTGGTTTTGTCGAAGTTTGACATCATGATTAACCTTTTCATTCATCAGTCTAAGTTTAAAATCTTATGGAGCTTGATATATGATGTTATTGGAGTAACTGGTTCTCTGGTGCCATACCTATGTTAAAACCTTGGCTTAAATCGTATTTTCTTTCCATTCTATCTGCAGGCGAGCATCTCCGCATCTGCCCGCAAGGTTACACCTGCTGCACCAGTGCCATGGAGGAGACACTGTCGAACCTGAGCCGCCGAGAGTTTGAAGGTCTGGTGAGGGAAGCGGGACGTTCCATTCAAGCCTCGCTGAATGCCCAATACAGGACTTTTGACAGTGAGTCCACTACTCAAATGCACGCAGTCTTGCAGTTGGTTGTGCTTTGATGTATTGTGTCTTGCAGCTGCTAACACATCTGCTCGGTTTTTCCACTGTATGGGCGGCAATGTTAACAAAATGATTTTCAAATAATCCAAATGTTTAAGTTGTCATTTCTCCACCCAGAGTGTAAAACTGAGGAAGAACAGAGTAGCAATTGCAGCAACTCACAAAGGAAATGAGATTTAGAGGTTTTACAGTGTACTTGTACTGTCACGGACAGCTTTCTTATCCAGAGCAGTAGTTTATGTAACTTCATCTGCTTTTAGTTAACATTTTTCATTTACTCGTCTGCAGGGGTTAACAAATGTGAAGGGTTAAAGAGTTGCAGTACTTTGAAGTCCAAATTCTCTCCTGGTTTGTGTCATTGTAAGCTTAGATAAAAGGAAAACTCTGAAGTTCATATGCTTTCACACCAAGTGGTGCTTGCAGGGCCATTACAGTGGGTTTTTATAGCCTTTTGCTGCAGTGCACCATTTAAGCATGATAAACTGTAGTGATGCCAATAATGATAAGATATTCTGATGCAACTGTTCTATTTCATGACCCTAATCAGATGCTTCCTGCAACCCATAGAATGAGAATACAGTAATCATATGCGCATACAATATATATATATATATGAAAAAAATATATATTATATAAATTTTTAATGCAAATATGTTAATTATTACATTACCTGAATGTTGAACATACAGTATATGAAATTAATGATATTTGTGTTCCATCATACAAATTCCCCTAATAGGCAAAACATAGTGAGCTTTCATCTTGTTCAAGAATTTTTTGTTTTTAGAAATCTGAATTTTCTTTTTTCTTTTTTTAAGAAACCTAAATATTTTTAATTTCTATTTTCATGGAATAAACAAAAATAAAACCAAATAAAAAAATGAAATATGAATTTATTTTTATATTTACATTTTAAACTATACATGGTGAAAATATGAAATAGATAAAATTATATTATTAAATCTGCAATGTAAAACAATATTCCACAGATCTGCTAAAAAAATATTGTTTGTAAGTTATATTATAGGATTAGTTCACTTTCAAATGAAAATTACCCCAAGCTTTACTCACCCTCAAGCCATTCTAAGTGTATATGACTTTCTTCTTTCTGATGAACACAATTGGAGAAATATTAATTAATATCCTGACGCACCTGAGCTTTGTAATGGCAGTGAGTGGGATTAATGAGTATGAGCTGAAGAAGGTGTCTCCATCCCCATCCATCCATCATAAACATCCTCCACACGGCTCCGGGGGGTTAATAAAGGCCTTTAAAACGAATAGATGCATTTGTGTAAAAAAAAAAAAAAATCCATATTTAACAAGTTATAAAGTAAAATATCTAGCTTCCACCAGACCGCCTTCCATATTCTACTAGCGAAGAAAGTGTAAAACTCTCGCAGTTCAAAATGCTTGCGCTATGTCCTACGCCTTCCCTGTTCAACTTACGGAAAAAGCTTGACTGACGCAAGGCCAGTTACGTTTTTTTACGTAATTTGAATACGGAAGGCGGTCTGACAGAAGCTAGATATGTTACTTATTGACGGACACAAAACGGATCGCTTCACTTCAGAAGGCCTTTATTAACCCCCCCGGAGCCGTGTGGAGTATGTTTATGATGGATGGAGACATCTCATACTCGTTGATCCCGCTCACTGCCATTATAAAGCTCTAATGTGTCAGGATATTTATTAATATTTCTCCAAATGTGTTCATCAGAAAGAAGAAAGTCACATACACCTAGGATGGCTTGAGGGTGAGTAAAGCTTGGGGTAATTTTCATTTGAAAGTGAACTAATCCTTTAAAAGCCATGTAAAATATTCAGTAGTCATGGTGCTTTTATGTTGTACTAAAATCTGCAACTACTGTATATTGGTGAACAGTAGTCAGTGGACTAATTTGTATGTGATTTCTTTATTAGATAGGCCTGCATATAAGTGATTTTTTTTTATCATTGCAGCATACTTTCTGGAACTTCTAAATGGCTCTGAACGGTGGTTGGAGGAGGCGTTTGTGGCCGCTCTGGGGGATTTGTACCGACCTAATGCAGGAGTGTTTCGTGACCTCTACGCTGACTTGCGTCGATATTACAGTGGTGCCAGCCTGAACCTCGAGGAGGTCTTGGACGAGTTCTGGATGAAGCTCCTGGAGCGCCTTTTGAAGGCGTCTGACCCTGAGACCGCCTCGCTGCTCTCTGATGACTTCCTGGAGTGTGCCTCCAAGCAGACAGAGACCCTTCGTCCTTTTGGAGATGCTCCACGTGAACTGAAGGCCAAGCTGGTGCGGGCATTCATCGCTGCTCGGGCATTTGTCCAGGGCCTTAACGTGGCTGGAGAGATTGTACGGAAGGTGTCACAGGTACAGTTTATTATATTTCTTTTGTAGGATGCTGTGTTGTATCGGTTAAGGGTCAGGGCTGGTAACCGGAACGTTGATGGTTTGATCCCCTCAAGAAGCATGCCATGTGCCAAGACCGTACTGCCCTTGAGGAAGGCAATTAATCCCAGGGTGCTTTAGGGTGAATGGCAGCATTCATGCATGAAAGTTAAAAACAAGCATTCTACTAAATAAGTTAAAAATAAAAAACCCAGAGTTAACACTTGGTAAGACCACTTTTGGCAGTATTTCCAGTCCCTACCAGAGTTTATCATCTTTGAAGCTGGAAGATTTGCTTCTTTTCAAAATTGCTCAAGTTCCATCAAACAGGATTGGGACCATTTGAGAGCAAAAAAAAAAATAATTATAAGTTTAATGGTGCTCAACTGAATTAAGGTCTATTTTTCTTGATTTTAAAATGCACCAAATTTCTTTTACATCATTTAACATAGAAAGAAGAGTCGTCTACCAATCATTCTCAATGCTCTTGCAAATCATATCATATTTTGCTCCAGAAACCATACTGTCATTGATATTTCCAAATGAGAATTCCATTTTTGAATTCTTGGGTTACATTTGAGCAAAATATAGCACTTCACATCAAAGTCTTAAAGTTCAGTTAAGGTCTCATCAGACCAGGGATTCAAATAAATGAGTCTTTGACAAGCCTTTTGGGCAAATACCACCAAAGAGGTGATAAAGACTTCCTTATTTCACCTTCCACCTTCCTTACGAGCCAGATTTATGAAGTGTTTCTGTTCTTGAAGTGCTATTGTTGATAGTTTCTCCCATTTTGTGTAGAAATTTAACTCTTTGGCATTGCCAAACTCTTGTCCAGACACCCAGTTCTGGAAGAAGTTCAATCCTTTGCAGATGCACAGTTGTTTCATATTTTCTCACATTCATAATGACAAACCTCACAGTGCTTCAAGGTATATTTAATATGTCATGACTAGTATTTTTCAAGAACTTTGCCTCAGATCTGATTATAATGATCCTTGGGTTCTGCGGTAGGGTGTTGCCCTGGAAATGAAGTGTGTATTCTCCTAGAGACAGGTGTATTTGACATTAGAGTTCTATGGCAATAGGAAAAAATCTTCAATGAATCATTGTTCCATGGTGTAACACTGTGCAATTGAACACTGAAGACTTTTATGTGTGGCTTAAACTCATATATGTTGTTTTTTGACTTAATGTGCCTAACTGTAAAAATCATGCATACCATTGAATGCCACACCCTTAGCAGGTGGTCTGTTTTCTCTAAAAGAGGGCAGTACCTTCAAGTACCCTAGTTGCCTAGAATGTCAATCAACGGATACTCCCAAATTCATCAATATTGGATCAATGACATCAGGACAAATGGCTACACTGCAGCTTTCCCAAAGATGTTTGCCTCAAACCCACACAAGGAAAATTAGTCCAAGTCCTTAGCGGCTACCCTACCCTTCCCTAGAACTCCCTGCTGCTTTGACAAATGAATGTAGGGCGCAATGGTACTTCTCTGTTCTTTAAGGGATTTCTTACAGAATTGGATTTAGTCTCCCGGTGCCAAACTCTCAAGTGATTCCTGCAAAGCAGACCTAAATTCTTGCTGATGTTGGAAATATATCAGCTCGGAACATTGCCTTTCTTCTGAAATGGCTTTTAGTAGTGTTATGTTGTCATATGTAAAAGCTGAATCCATTGGGATTAGCTGTTTTCACATTTGCATTAGCAGCATGCAAGGCAGGTTCACACGCGGTTGAAGTAAAACAATTAAACTAAAGTTGCCTTCGGCTAATATAGAGCATGATTACCTTGCCTTCCACACTTGTCATTCCTAAATGACTTCAAAAAGTTTTTCTTGCAAAATACAGTAGTTAAATCCACATGCAGGTAATAAGCACGTACTGTAACATTCAGGAAATCAAGCTAGCTCACAGCTGGCACTAATATTTACCAGTGTTCATGTGACATTTACTAATAAAAAACTGGTTTATCTGATGATAAAAGGACTTAGAGAGCGATTATTATTGGAAAATTTCCCAATGATGTTTCCCCCGAAGCAATACTGGGTTAACTGCCTTAAAGTGTTGTTAGTTCATTGATAAATGGCAAGGCTTCAACCGAATATTGTTCATGTAAAAACAAGTGTGTGGCAACTAATGGCAACTTTTCCCACAGGTTCCTCTGAGCCCAGAGTGCAATCGTGCCATTATGAAGCTGGTGTACTGTCCTCATTGCCGAGGTCTGGGATCAGTCAAACCTTGCGTCAACTACTGCAAAAACGTCATGAAGGGCTGCCTGGCTAATCAGGCTGACCTAGACACTGAGTGGCAGAGCCTTATAGGTAAAGCAGAGATTATACTACCTGAACTCTTACTCTTTTGTTGATTGCTTGATTTCTATTTTTGTTGCATCACACTGGGTAGCTCCATCCCTTTTTTGTCACTTTGTTAAATATTTAACTTTTAGTCTTGATATAAATCTTACTTGGCACTGTTAATTTGATCACACACTCTGTTGTTCTCAATCAATCAGAAACCATGCTACAGGTGGCCACCAGTTTTGGTGCCGAGCCCAGTATGGATACGGTGATCTACTCAATTCCTGTGAGAATCTCAGAGGCAGTTCTTGCCATGCAGGAGAACATGGAGATCTATACCAGCAAGGTTAGGACATCGGAATTAAGCATCCATTTTAAATTTGTGTTAGTGGGTTAGATTGAATGCACTTGAGGTACGAGTACAAATATACACATAAGTTTGTGTTGTGTTTCAGGTTTTCAAGACCTGTGGGGACCGTGGTGAGGAAGGCACACCAAGCTCAATATCCGAGGAGCCAAAAAAGAAAGGAAGTACAGTTACTGCCCTGGAATACAAACCCAGCCCCAAATCTGCAGCCAGACTGGAGGTGCAGGTGTGTGTGGCAGCATCAATTTCTGGCCTACTTTTATGAGTTTTATACACTGTTGTGTTTTTATACACAGTTTCATACAAGTGTGTTTGTAATTCCCAGGTCACAGACGTGTCCAGTAAACTCAAGGAAATGCAATTTTACTGGATCCAACTCCCTTCGGCTCTGTGCAGTGGTAAAACAGCATCCACAACCGGGGGTGATAAATGCTGGAATGGCATCACCAAAGCCAGGTATTAAATCTTGGGGCAAATCTAAAAATCTTCTCATTCTACAATGAGATGTGTCCATTCAGCTGGTCAGTACGTGTAATTTGCAGTTAATAGTTAATTTTTATGCTGTATATTCAATCAATTTACATGCTTCTCAAGCATAAATAAATGTGCAGGATTTTGATGGATGACTTTTGGGATGAACGCACATTATGAATTTATAGATCGTTACTCTTGGTCAGTGCTGGTGGACTTCTGAAAACTGCACCCCTCCCTCTTTTTGCGGCCAAAGTCGTTAAATTGATTGTTTAGCTATCACTGCCACACAACCGAACTCCAATTGCCCAGAGTCATCAGAAGTGATTAATCACCGGATGCGGTTTAGATGTGCATTCATTTGAGAAGATTCAAGATGTAAGTAAGTACGGGCAAACAAGCTTTATTTTTAGTCATCACTAATACCTTTTAGCTTCATATAACCAAATTTGCAATCTCATGAGGGTCATTAATGCGTATGTGATTAGTGGTGTTTTCTAACGTAAGCATTTCTATTACTATTACTCAGAATTATGGTTCATATACAGACAACAAAAAGTGGAAGAAAAAATCCCTACAGACAAATTTAAAGGCTAGAATATCATAGAGACTATGATATTTAGCGATATAGAGCTAAAACACAGTAGCAACCACAGCGAATCACTCAGAATACCATAGCAACCTACTAAAAACAGCTCAAAACATCACATAGCAACGATCCAGAACACCCTAGGAACATAGCAATGCATTAAAAATCACTCTCTTTAGTGACGTTAAAAAATCAGAACTCATTTGTAATGTGCTAAAAAAAAAACACTTAGTATTGTAGCAGCAAGTTTTGCTCACTCAAAAGGCACACTAGCATGACACATTGTAATCAAGTTTGTATAACTGATGTGCAAGTCTATTTTTTTATTTCAGTTTAAAGGGATCGTTCACCCAAAAAATGAAAATTCTGTCATCATTTACTCACCCTCAAGTTGTTCCAAACCTGTAGATATTTTGAAAGAAGATATTTTAAAGAATATGGGTAATCAAACAGTTGATGGCCCAGTCAATGGGGCTCTTCAACTGTTTGAAATATCTTCTGTTGTGTACAGCAAAATAAATAAATTCATACAGGTTTGGAAAAACTTGAGGGTGAGTAAATGATGACAGAATTTTCTTTTTTGGGTGAACTATCCCTTTAAGACCATAAATAATCAAAAATGTACTACAAGTCTCATTAACAAAATGTGCGTGATTGAAATGGTTCTGGAAAATTTATTATTCTGCAGTTACCTCCCAGAAGTCATGGGCGATGGGCTGGCCAATCAGATTAATAACCCAGAGGTGGAGATCGACATCACCAAACCCGACAGGACAATACGGCAACAGATCATGCTGCTGAAGATCATGTCTAACCGCCTGAAAAATGCCTTCAGCGGCAACGACGTGGATTTCCAAGACACAAGTATGTAGCTAAAAATGCTAAAACACTAATGCACGTAAACCTTACTCCCCTGGCCTCACGAGGCACACTAGCGACTTGCGCTAGAGACTGTGGACTTTAGGCTCCTTGTTAGCGCACCCGCCTCCCATGCCGGAAATGGCGGTTCAAATCCTGCTTGGAGTGGGGCGAGTACAACTGGAGGGGTTATATTTGGTGCCGTGACCCGGATGGGAGTGAGGTTTAGGAGGGTGAGTGTAACGGAGGCCAGCTAGTAGGAGCCGTTTGGGTAAACCTCACTCCCCTGGACTCACGAGGCACATTAGTGACTTATACTAGAGACTGCCTTCTTCAGAGTCCTTGTTAGCACACCCACCTCCCACGCCGGAAACGCCGGTTCGAATCCCACTCGGAGCAGGTCGAGTAGGACCAGTTACACTAACTACACAACATGGTGAATGATAATCACACAGTGGACTTGAAACATGAGCATTAGAACAAATTTGTGTAAATCATTCAGAATCAATTGAATTTATGCAATTCACAAGTTCAGTTTGTTCTATTAATGTTACATGAATGAGGCCCAAAGATGCTAAATTTGGCATTATTTTGGCATGATTTTGTCTGCTTAAGTATTCAACAATTTCATATTAATCAGATATTGCCTATCAACCATTACTTCTGTGACCTTTTTTACACCAGAGTAATCATACTGTTTTTCCTATAATGTGTTTCTAGGTGATGATTTCAGTGGCTCAGGAAGCGGCACGTGTGCGGACCAACTGTGCATTCGTGGTAGACCTCCGGTTTTTGGGCCGAAAACGGACAGGCCCAAACTCTATGCCTATGGTCCTGAAAACAAAAGAGTCAAAGGATCCGGAAACCAGATTCAGCCTTCTGTCATCTTACTGGTTCTATTTCTCACGAGTCTACTGCTTAGACGATAATGGAGACGCTTCATCTAATGCTGGGATCGAACTTTGGGATCTGGTTCAGGAAATTTGGGATAGAACAAAGGAATGTTAAAAAAAAGAATAGCAAAAATGAGAAAAGGTGAGCTTAATAAAATTGCCAAAAGAAAAAAAGAAAACTTTTGAGTGTATGGACATTTTACGACAGAGACCATGAGAATTGGTGGAAAAGGATTTTTGTTTTTGTGTTTTTATGTTTTGTAATATATGTCAGATTTAAGTGCTGACTTGTTACATCAATCGACATCTTGTTTTTTTTTTACCTTTGAATGTAAAAAAAAGAACTGGACAGGGAGAATGCCGGTTTAGATTGACAATATGAATTTCTCAGCCACCTAAGCGACTTACCCACAGTTCTTTGCTCTTAAAGTCACACAGTCACCAAATCACCTAGTGTTTCATTTCACCATGCTTGAGTTATGCAAGTTCGTCTTTGCACAACTGTCCATTTTGTCTTAAATATTTCACAGATGGACATACAAAACACAACATTAGTCAAATCCCATTTAGATTACAAAGTGTATTAACTTTGGCATGGACATGAATCGAAATACGGAATTGCTGAGTATCTAAGAAATGTAATAGTGTTTTTTTTTTAAACTGTGATTCATTTGGTTTTGTCCAGAATAATTTTGTATGATAACAAGTTGCAATAATGGGTCAATTTCATAAAAACTAACAAAAAAGAAAAAAAAAGAAACCAACATCAAAAGAAATTTTGTTGCATAAAAGAAAATATAGCCTATTTTTTAGGACCATTAAGATTTATTGCATAATTACTTTCATAATTTTATTTTCATAATAATTTTTATTTAAACTTTTCTTAAAAATTGTTCTCATCTGTACTTTTGTCTTGTTTTCCATTAAAAAAAAACATCTAACCATTCTTTAAAAAGCTGAAATCTAATGTTAGATTTACAATTGAACTCATAAATTATGAATAAAACATAAAATATATTCTCTGAAAATGAAATGTATGCAATTTGATCTTGTTTATTAATTAATTTTGTTTTTATGGATTAATTATCGGTATATTAGTATATAATTTTGATTTTAAGGAAAATCACTTTTATTTTCAGAAATTTTCATAATTTAGCACATTCTGCAACAACAACAACAAAAATAATGATTTTTAATAAAATGAGAATTATTTACTTTACATTAATAAACATTTAATGAGAACTTGTACTTGTACTTAATGCAAAAAATCCTTACCCCAAAAAATAGGCTTTATATTTAATGCAAAATATTTGTTTTTACTTTGATTTTGGTGTGAAATATGACCTGGATATGAGATGCTCTTGCCTGAAATTGTACATGTAAAACAATAAACTTCCAAAAGACATGAATGCACAAAGTATTTGCTTCACTCACCTCGAATTCAAACCCGTAACTTGCATTTAGAAACTTATGGCTGCATTATTGCTCATTGCAGCAGAAATGTATATTCGTAATAAGTACTTTCAGCACCGATGGCAAGTAAAATAGAAGCATGTGTCAGTCTTGAATGGATTGATTTGCCTTGAATGGAATTGCATTATAGCCAAAGCCAATGGGAAGCAGTCATTTACAGAATGTACCGTTTTAAAATACCAACTGTCACTTTTAATAAAAGCTCGTAATAAATCTGACGACTCAGAGCAATATGACTAATTTAGACTTGTGGCAGTGATGTTTTAAAACATCTCCAAGGAGCTGATTCAGAAGCAAGATATTTGAGAGGGTAACGTTATGGTTTTTCTGAACTTTTGATGAGACAAAAAAAAAAAAAAAAACACATTCCTACAAAATGTCTTGGACAATATCAGCATCTAGTTCCTAAATGTTGCATTTAAATGTGTCAAACTATCTTCATGTTTGTTTCTAATGACTCTTCCTTTTTTTGATGCACAACTTGAGCTGAATCCACAAGGACCTGGTTTAAAAAGTTGTGGAATGTAAACACAATTGAGAATGTACATAATGTAGTGTACAATCTCTGTCACAGGAAGGTTCATTTTTGTACTCGGTTGTCCGGTAAATGAAAAGCACATTGTATACTCTTAGTCGATCGCATGACTCAATGAATGGACATTGAGAAGGGCTCAAACACAAGTGTAATGTGTTTCATGTGACAGTGACGGATTGAGCAAACGCTCATTCGAGAGAGACAGAGATGTGTGTAATGGAACATTTGATATATTTCAGGACTAGCGTTTTATTTGAGGTTTGAATTTGTAAATTTGGTCTGTTTTACGTAATAAACATGCACAGTTGTTCAAACAAAATGGATGTTCTCTGTCTTTTCAAATAATTTTTATTAATAGACCTTGACTTATGATAAAAAAAAAAAACTAAGGTTCAATTGGCCTTTTAAATGCATTCTAAATAAAACTGTAATTTTCATTCAGGTCATACTCTTGTATTTCTGGGGTCACGCTCAGATTGAAGGTCTTGCCTTTTGCTTCTTTTGTCGACACAGGTGAACGTGGTCCGATGGATGCGCATTTATCTCTGCTGCTTTTTCCACTGACAACTGTAAAAACACAAAGTGTTATGCATTAGTTTATCGTAGTAATAAAACAATATATTGGTCAATTAATCTGCCTATATGAAGCTATTTTGCGATTATACTTCTCATTGTGACAGATGCATTTTTTTTGATGAAGAAGAAATTAACAATTTCCTTTTTTATTTAGCAAGGACGCATATTATTTCAAATAAATGTTGTTCTTTTGAACTTACCAAAGAATTCTTGAAATATGTATCATGGTTTCCACAACCACCACGTTTTAAACAAGTGCTGTCAAATCAATTAATCACACATATATATTCACAAACTTTTTTGTTAGATGCGATTAATCATGATTCATTGATTTGACAGCACTAATAATAATAAATGTTTTTTAAGGAGCACATCAACATATTAGAAGGATTTCTGAAGGATCATGTGACACTGAGGACTGGGGTAATGATGCTGAAAATTCAGCTTTGTATCACAGGAATAAATTACATTTTAAATATATTCAAATTCAAACTTTTTTTTCAAAAGTGTAAAAATATTTCACAATATTATGTTTTTTAAAATCTTACTGAGCCCAAACTTTAGAACGGTAGTGTATTTTATTGTATTACTATAGCAATTTTGTGTATGTCTAATTTGCACCTATCAGTGATATTTTAGTATTATAGAGATACTATTATATTTTTTAATCAATAGATTGAATTAGTTTTCAATTTTTATTTACATTTTTTGGTGAATTTTTTGTATGAGTGTGTTTTGTAATTTTTATTAGTTTTTTTTTTCCTGGAAACTAGCTANTTCAATTTTTATTTAAATTTTTTGGTGAATTTTTTGTATGAGTGTGTTTTGTAATTTTTATTAGTTTTTTTTTCCTGGAAACTAGCTAAAATAACATATTTTTAAAAATATTTTATTTTATTTTACTTGTAGTTTATTTTATTGGTTTTTATGTTTTTAGTTTTAGTTAACTTTAATGACCCAGGAGACTCAATTATAAAATGTTGCGTAGAAACCGTTTGATCTTACGATCATTTGTAAGCAAATGTGCTTACATGTGATTCAGAGAATGAACGTACGCACAAATAAAAGTGTGTACACCTCTCTTCCAGATGTGAAATCTATAAATCGCAAATGATCTTGAAAGCAGCTGAATGGTTTTTCTAGACCATTGTAAATGCCCCCTAATTAATATCATTAGTATATAAAAAAGCACCAGTCAATGTTCAAATTCTTTACTTGAGAACAGCAAGCGGCAAGAATTGCTTAGATTTCCAAATACCTGCAGTACTCCGACTCTCTGCCACGAGGAAATGTGCTGCTTAGAACCTGACGTGGCACTAAGCACTTTTCCACATCAAAGATATTTTTTATAAATATAAACGTTGGCATGGATTTTAGCGTACACACACTCTAATATCAAATCTGTGTGTCACACATTTTATAAATGAGGCCCCTGGCACCTATATATATAAAAAAAATGTTGGCCGTACAGCATTATTTGGATTCTACATCATGTAGAAACACTAGACAGACAAATCCTCCAGAGAAAAGCTCACTGTGAACACCCTAAATATACAGCAATCAGGTTGTGCCAGGTTCCTCGATGTCCTGGTGAACCCTCTGCGTGATTCTCCGGCACTCAGATGCACCCTCATTTGTTCTAGAAGTGTGGCCTTTATCTCCCAAATGCTTTTTAAATAACACTGTTGTTACTGGAGACTGCATCTTGATTCAGTGTATTCTCACAGGAACGGACCGCTACAGGAGAGGGTCATTTCTCATTTCATACTTTAAATCCCATAAGACCTTCGTTCTGTTTTAAAAACAAATCCTCTGCTCACACACTACACGTCTGGTTTAATTTCAGTGTCCATTTCATATAGAGTATACCAATATTCCCATTGACTTCCATAGAATGAGAAAAAAATACTATGTAATTCAATTGAGCCCATCGACTGTTTGGTTAACGACATTCTTCAAAATATCTTCTTTTGTGTTCAGCAGAAGAAAGAAATTCATACAGGTTTGGAACTACTTGAGGGTGAGTAGATGATATTTAGATGAGAAGTAGATGTTTAGATGAGTAGTAGATGTTTAGATGATGAAAAATACTGATATAATACTGATCGACTTTTACAAATCAGTCAAGACTAGGGTTGGGAATCGTAAGAAATTTTCCGGTTCCGATTTTGCCTAACGGTTCCGATTCCATTAAAATTATTAAACAACCATTAAAAAAAGTAGTAAGGGAAAAAAATGCAAAATACTCAACTCAAACAGTCCTTTTGTGTTTATTATACTTGTAAAATGAGTTTAACAAATTCGGTAACACTTTACAATAAGGTTCATTAGTTAACATTAGTTAACTACATTAACATGAACTAATAATGAACTACAGCATTTATTAATCTTTGTTAATGTTAATTTCAACAGTTGTATTTGTTAACATTAGTTAAAGGTGCAATATATAAGATTTTTGCAGTAAAATATCCATAAACCACTAGGCCAGTGTTATATATTTTGTTCACTTGAGTACTTACAATATCCCAAATGTTTGCAACTATTTGTAAATCATGAGAAAATTGCAATTGTAACCAAGGCTCTGGGACATGTGAGGAGTTGCCTGTCAATTGTGTCATACCCGCGATACCCTCGGTTTCCGGTTTTATTTTGTAAAAACCATGGAAACACCAAAGATGCTTTAATTACATGTTTTAATAGACAAGGGAACAACTGTTTGGTTACGTTTATAGACAGAAAACTGTTAATTGTTGTTATATAGCTAAACACGTTTAGTCTTGTTTAAATCGAATTTTCTTGGTTTTTTGCGAGTACCATGCTTTACCATGCCTCGAGAAAAACACTATTTTGTCAAGTAGCTAACATAGCATAATCAGATGCAGCTCTATTTTTAGTAAGTTATACAGAATTTTCTCCATCATACAATACGTTTTGAAATTAATTGCATGCCATTTATCAACACAAGACATCCAATATTTAATATGATATTCTAAAATCGATCTAGCTTACTGCAGTGTGCAACAGTGTCTCACAGCAGTCGCCGAGCGAATGCACAGAGTAACGTTATAACATCATTTTCAACACACTCAAATGTATCTAATATGATAAACAGAGCTGCATTACCTCATACTCATGACCGGAAAAACGGAAGTGGCGCCGACGACTGTCATAATAAAAATTCCGCTGCTCGTGTGGCGTGTGTTGCGCAATCGCTCCAGCGGCCTCATTCAGCTTCATACTACAGTAACGTTAATAATCTCATCCATGAACATGATTTCTTCTTGAGTCCTATCCCAATTGTTTCCACCGGCTGTGAGGTGAAGACCACATGTCCCAAGATTCCGCGCTTAAACTTGCCGTCGTCAAGCTACGCTTTTGTTTTGAATAGGCCTCTAGGACAGAAATCTTACATATTGCACCTTTAATGCACCCTTGAAGTAACATGAACAAACTATGAACAGCTGTATTTTTATTACAGTGCTCTAAGTTTTACAAGACTAAGTTTTATATAACATCTGTTTAACTTATAACATGAAAGTAAAGTAAATAATATAACTTAGAGAACAAAATTTTCAGTTTTACTCAAATTAGGGTGATGCAAAAATGAGTACACCCCACTGAAAGTCTCTGGAGCAAAGCTAAATTTTAGACTACAAATGTCTAATTTAACAAGAATTCAACCACAGGTGAGTCTATTTATTCATTACACAGGTGTCCAGCAGACAGTTGACTATAAAACGGTGTTAAAACCCCTTCCCATTTAATACTGTCAGCAATGGCACCACATGGAAGAGAAATGTCACAAGACCTGAGAAAGAAAATAATTTCTTTACACCAGAAAGGTGAAGGCTACAAGAAGATCAGCAAAGCTTTACTTATCAGTCAGAATACTGTAGCAAAAGTGGTACAAAAATGTAAAAAAGATGGAACTGCAACCATCTCACAGAGACGTCCAGGTCGTCCACTGAAGTTAACACCTCGACAGGAGCGTCTTCTGATGAGAAGGGCTGAAGAAAATCGGCATGCAAGTTCACTGCAGTTATCTAAAGAAGTAGAAAGCCAAACTGGGGTGACTATTTCCTGTGACACAATACGGCGTACACTGCAGAGGAATGACATGCATGGATGCCGTCCACGAAAGAAGCCATTCCTAAACCCCAGGCACAAAAAAGCCTGCCTAGAGTTTGCCAGGGCCCATGCTGACAAAGATGAGTGATGAGACCAAGATAAATGTTTTTGGAACTGATGGCTTCAAAACTGTATGGCGTCGCAAAGGTGAGGAATACAAAGAAAAATGCATGGTGCCTATAGTGAAACATGGTGTCCTTATGTGGGGCTGCATGAGTTCTGCTGGTGTCGGGGAGCTGCATTTCATTGATGGCATCATGAATTCACAGATGTACTGCTCTATACTGAAAGAGAAGATGCTACCATCACTCCCAGCCCTTGGTCGTCGTGCACTTTTCCAACATGACAATGTTCCTAAACACACATCTAAGGCCACTGCTGGATTTCTGAAGAAGAACAGGGTGAAAGTGATTCAGTGGCTCCTGATCTGAACCCAATCGAACACCTATGGGGAATTCTGAAGAGACAAGTTGAGCATCACTCTCCATTCAGCATCCAGTCTCTAAAAGAGGTCATTCTTGAAGAATGGAAAAAGATAGATGTTGCAAAATGTCGCCAACTTGTTTATTCCATGCCTAGAAGACTTGGTGCTGTCATTAAAAAATCATGGAGGCCATACAAAGCACTAGATGTAGTAGTTTTTGTTGCGGGGTGTACTCATTTTTCATTTGAGTAAAACTGAAAAATGTGTAATCTAAGTTATATCATTAACCTTATTTTCATGTTATAAGTTAAACAGATGTTATATTAAACTTAGTCTTGTCAACATTTTGGAAATAGTTTTTGTGTTCATTGAGATATTTAAAATGTTACTTTTCAAAGGGGGTGTACTCATTTACGCTGAGCACTGTAACTAAGGTTAACAAAGATTAACAAATACAATAACAAATGTATTGCTCATGGTTATTTTATGTTAGTTAACTAACAGGAACTAACCGTGGGCAATACATTTGTTACTGTATTTGTTAAATTGTAAAGTGTTACCACAAATTCAACACAAATAAGATGCTTGAACACACGTAAGATCCAGACAGGGGAAACTAAATATTTTTGTATGTTGGATTCATAAAGACTTCACTTGTTTCTGAAAGAATGATTCAGTGATAGATACATTTTTAACAGTAATTTGTTGCCACCCAGTGGCATAACAATGTAATCGATACAGTTGTTATTTGAAGCACCCAGTTGCTTTCAAAAGGTGATTATTTTTCTATTTTGATCAGTAACGTAGACATCAGTGTTTATATCTGAATAATAAACTTTTGTATACTTCTGTGATAATTGGAATATTTATAATACAGAAATAATGATACTGTGTGTTTGAAAAGATTGTTTGTGAAGCTGTTTATATCTAAACATGGCAACTGAGACATCTCTATTAAAGGATACGGTCCCCACACTTCACCCACCCATCACACCAGAACTGTTTTCGGAACCGAAACTTAGAAATTTTGCGCGGTTCCGGTACTTTTCGAAAAACACCACCGGTTATTGAATCCCAACCCTAATCAAGACATGGTACTACTTACCTGGCAAACGGACACACTCGTCTCTGTGGCGTTCATCCCATGCATTCGTTTTGCAGGTCTTGCTACAGTAAAAGACCTCATGACAGCGGCTACAGGCCATAAGCTGCACACCCACCGATCGGCCGCACTGGTAGCAATATTTGAAGCGAGGCTTTCTGAAATAAAACCACAAATAGACACGGATTTGAGGTGTCACTCATGTCCACAGCAGAAAAACACTTTGGTTTGCTATAATGAAGTACCTCTGCACTCTCTGACCGATGCATTTGTTAAAGGAAGACTTGCTGTTATGTTCAGGAGAGCTCAGGAGACTCGGTGTCGCCCCTGCTCCAGTATACATAAACTTCTCTGAGGGACTGACACCTTAAACAACCAACAAACACACACAGATTAGCAAGCTGTGATTTTAAATTACACTTTGAACGGATACACAAAACCTGAAACCAGCGAGACAAAATTGATAAAGCGTTGTGTATTTCTAGTAACGATCAGCCAGTCTCACTGAGTACGCCTTGGCTCCTTTCCTTCTCCATGCGGCGTGTTTCCATTCTGATCGCTGCCTGTCTCAGCAGATCTCCCATGAGGCCTAGCAACTGCCGGCGGGCATTATATGCTTGTCTCTCATACTTGTTGAGGGCATGATACGGGGTGTGGGCCATGCGCTGGTTCTGGTGGGAAAGCAGAACCGGTCTGGTGAGCGGATTGATAAACGAGATTTCAGATGATCTGCAACACAGGATGAACTGGCGATGAAAAGCTGCACCTGTTGGAATGCGCAGTGCGCATAATCCACGACTGTTCCCACAGCGCACCTGCGTCCCTCGCCCACCACGACAGGCATGAGGATG
Source organism: Anabarilius grahami (assembly GCA_003731715.1). Lineage (NCBI taxonomy): Eukaryota > Metazoa > Chordata > Actinopteri > Cypriniformes > Xenocyprididae > Anabarilius > Anabarilius grahami. The sequence continues at coordinate 9,964,225 of RJVU01053127.1, read as the reverse complement.
TCAGCGCCAGATTTGATTAACTTTTCCAGCTTAATGAAGCAAAACAGAAACAAAAAGAGCTGAGTGATTAGGAATAACTATATTTATTTTTCCCTATTTACTTGATTGACAAGTCTCTGAAGTACTAAATTGTTTCTGAACGTGAGTTGACTGATAATTCAACCTGATCTTGTGAGGAAAAACATGACTGGGCATATGTTTGCTGCCAAACATGCCCTATGTACCAGTGTCGGAAATGTACTTTTTTATTAAGAGACAATATTTGCCCCCTGGAGTTTTATCTTTAAAGTGGAAAATATTATAAAATTTAATAAAATTATTATTCTTATTATTATATTGTATAGTATAATATACAT
>RJVU01053127.1:9943578-9956222 GCA_003731715.1 Anabarilius grahami | reverse complement strand
TCTTTCTGTGTCTTACCCTCTCGCTTGAGGGTGTCAATGATGGCCTTCTGGACAGCAGTCAGGTCGGCAGTCTTACCCATGATTGCGGTTTTGAGTAATGAACCAGGCTGGGAGATTTTGAAAGCCTCAGGAATCTTTTGCAGGTGTTTAGAGTTAATTAGTTGATTCAGATGATTAGGTTAATAGCTCGTTTAGAGAACCTTTTCATGATATGCTAATTTTTTGAGATAGGAATTTTGGGTTTTCATGAGCTGTATGCCAAAATCATCAGTATTAAAACAATAAAAGACCTGAAATATTTCAGTTGGTGTGCAATGAATCTAAAATATATGAAAGTTTAATTTTTATCATTACATTATAGAAAATAATGAACTTTATCACAATATGCTAATTTTTTGAGAAGGACCTGTATATATATATATATATAGAATCCCCATTAGTTTAGTGTGCAGTTTTTAAAGTATTGCATATATGTATATGCATATACAGGTGCTGGTCATATATGATGCAGATTTCATTTTCCAACAGGACTTGGCACCTGCACACAGTGCCAAAGCTACCAGTACCTGGTTTAAGGACCATGGTATCCCTGTTCTTAATTGGCCAGCAAACTCGCCTGACCTTAACCCCATAGAAAATCTATGGGGTATTGTGAAGAGGAAGATGCGATATGCCAGACCCAACAATGCAGAAGAGCTGAAGGCCACTGTCAGAGCAACCTGGGCTCTCATAACACCTGAGCAGTGCCACAGACTGATCGACTCCATGCCACGCCGCATTGCTGCAGTAATTCAGGCAAAAGGAGCCCCAACTAAGTATTGAGTGCTGTACATGCTCATACTTTTCATGTTTATACTTTTCAGTTGGCCAAGATTTCTAAAAATCCTTTCTTTGTATTGGTCTTAAGTAATATTCTAATTTTCTGAGATACTGAATTTGGGATTTTCCTTAGTTGTCAGTTATAATCATCAAAATTAAAAGAAATAAACATTTGAAATATATCAGTCTGTGTGTAATGAATGAATATAATATACAAGTTTCACTTTTTTGAATGGAATTAGTGAAATAAATCAACTTTTTGATGATATTCTAATTATATGACCAGCACCTGTATATATTCATTTATAAGAACAACCATAAAAATATATTTAAAAATAAATATAAAATAATATTGTATCATAATATCAAATTGAACATTCACATATGAAAAATATCATATTAATATATATCAAAATAAACATATAACTAGTGGCAGAGTTAGATTTTCTACTGAGTTAGATTTGTATCTTGTTAAAACAGAAGCTTACCGTGGCTGCTATGAGAGCTGTATGTCCCCGTGCGTCACTCACGTCGGGATGGACTTTTCCATCTCTGAGGATTCGATAAACATTCCTGCATTCATCATGTGAAGCTTCCTTGATCAGTTTCTCTGAGTTCAGTTCCAGGGGACCTTTGGGTCCAAACTGAGTCCTGTTCATATTAAGAAGTGCAGTTACATCCCAGTCTAATGTTTCTGTCTCAAATCTGCAGGGAAAAAGAAAATGATATGGGTAAAATAAAGGTAAAACAAAATAAATGTATTTATTATCATTGAGATAATGTGATTAACGCAGATAATAAATATAAATTAAGTAAAAACATAGTAAAAAAAAAAAGTAAATATTTGACAGGAAGGCTCAAAGAAAGAGTGTTCTGCCACAAAATGGACATAATGCAATGTTAGAGTAAATATATTTTAATTAATAAATTTAATTAATATATATATATTTTTTTTATGAGTAAAATATCTCTGAAGTATATTCCCATTCATATTTAAAAAATTTTAGCACACCAGGGTGATCATGAACATGAAATTGTCCAGCCATGACTTTTGTGACAGCCATGACCAGCCATGGCCTTTTTCACAGGAGTATAAACATGAGGAAACACAAAGGCCAAATTCCCTTAATCATTCATCACAATGAGTAAAACCAAAGAATATAGTTCTGATGTGCAGCAAAAGATTGTTGAGCTTCCCAAAATAGAAAGTGGCTGTAAGAAAATAGCTAAAGCATTGAAAAGCCCCATTTCCACTATCAGGACAATAATTAAGAATTTTCAATTAACTAAAGATGTTACAAATCTGCCTGGAAGAGGACGTGTGTCTAAATCGTCCTAATGCGTGGTGAGGAGGAGAGTTTGAGTGGCCAAAGACTCTCCAAGGATCACAGCTGGAGAATTGCATAGATTAGTTGAGTCTTGAGTTTCAGAAAGCCTAAAAAAGTAATCAAACAACACCTACATCCCCACAAGTTGTTCGGGGGGGTTTCAAGAAACAATCTCCAGCATATTCAGTTTTCAAAAAAAGTACCCCATGACCACGGTTAAATATACTGCTGGGTCTTTAATGTTGTGGGCCTATTTTTCTGCTGGAGGTCCTGGAGATCTTGTTCAGATACATGGTATCATGGATTCTATCAAATACCAACAGATAAAAATTAAAAACCTGACCGCTTCTGCTAGATATCCTATAATGGGCCTTGGTTGGATCTTCCATCAGGAAAATGATCCAAAACAAACATCAAAACCAAAACAAAAATGTGTCACTGAGCACAAAATGGAGCTTCTGCCATGGTCGTCCCAGTCCCCTGACCTAAACCCTATAGAAAACGAGTGGAGTGAACTGAAGAGAAGAAGCACCAACACAGAGCTGGGAATCTGAAGGATCTGGAGAGATTCTGCATGAAGGAATGGTCTCTGATCTCTTGTCAGGTGTTCTCCAATCTCATCAGGCATTATAGAAGAAGATTCAGAGCTGTTATCTTGGCAAAAGGAGGTTGCAAAAAGTTTTGAATAAAAGGGTGCCAATAATTGTGGCCAACGTGTTTTGGAGAAAAACATTTATTTCATAATGTGATTTTCCCCCCACTTTCAATTCTTTTCCTTCAATGAAAGGTTTGATTTTTGCTAATTTTATTAATTAAAGATCAAAAGGATAAACAATGCCGATTTATTTTTACAGTCATCTTTGATCATATTTATCAAGGGTACCAACTATTTTGTCTGTATATTCCCTTTTCAGCTCATTATATTAATACTAATATTAATGCATTTATAAAATTAAATTAAACCCTTTGGTTACCTGCCCAGGTTAATGCTAAGCAACAATCTCCTTACCTGTGTCTCTGAATGTGTGCATTAATGCGCTGCTGTAGCGTCAAGGCTGTCAATGGTGATCGCTGATCTGTGCTGATGTCACTCCTACCAAAAAAGTGAAGGTCCAGGTCCCGGCGTAGACACCTGGGGATGGGCAGATGGTCTGAATCTGTGGAGTAGCTCTCAGTGTCTGGAGGCAGGATGAAACGTTCCTCATCCTCTGATAACCCCTGATCGGACTCGAGGGGGCCGCCATCTGTGTTCCACTCCACATTGGGAGGAAGGTGAGGTTGTTTCAGGTGTTTTTTAGGCAGTCTGGTCATGTGTTCTGGGAAATCCTCCAGACTGAAGCCGTCCTCCAGTGTGGTGCATATTCGCAGTAACACCTCTCTGTGCCAAAGGCCCACATCCTGTCGCCCATCAATGTATGTCATGATTCCAGGGCCAAAGCGTTCATCAGCATGATACAGACCCTGTAGATGGGGAGAAGAGATTTTGCTTTATTATCTATTATACAATAAAAGTAAACATATTTTTTTGAACTATGGGAATTATGAAACCTCAAAGGTTGATCTGTCTGGGAAAACTTGCACTCCATATCCTTCTTTTCGGTTCAGATAAAAGTTTCCTGTGTATTTGGATCCATTCGGCCAGGAATACATGCCTTTGCCATGCCGATAATCCTTAAAAAATGAACCTTTATAAAACTGAATAAAACATGAAAATAAATTGGTGTCAAAGTGGCAAGTACTCTATGATGATTACAGTGGAGAGAGGAGCAATAAAATTATTCAAAATAATTTTGAAAAAATAAAACAAAATAAAATCAAAGGGTGTATTTTTTTGGCACTTTCCACAAATAGGGTACAAAGGGCCTGGAAATAAATAAATGTATTCATTCATTCGTTTATTCTTTTTTATTCTAAATATTATCTGAGTTTATTTCCTTTCATTGATTTTCTAGCAATATACAATATTAAATGTTCATTGGTAGAAAACTCAAAATAAAATGAATGAAAAAAATAAATAAAAATAGGGTACGAAAAAGGCGTGAAAAGAAATAAACTCATTTTGTACCTTCAACTACAGTCAAACCAAAAATTATTGATATTGATATTTTTTATATATTTTTACTAGTGGGTGCAGGACACTATAGTTCATTTATGTAAGTGAGGACAGCAAAATATAGTAAACGGTGACATATTATACCCAAAAATTCTCCATACAGTAAAATTGATAAAAACAATTTGTGACCAAAAATTATTCAGACACTTTGACCTGACCATGTTTTGCTTAAGTGTTATCTGACATAATTAAGATTATTTTTTTCTGACAGTTTCACTCTGAGAAAACCTGTCATATTTTATTACCATTTTTAAGATATAATGAATAAACTCTATTAATGAATGAATGTCGAAGGTGTCTGAATAAATTTGGGTTTGACTGTGTTAATGAGCATTTTTGTTTATTTATTTATTTTTCCATAAACTGAATATTCAGTAGACTGTCAAAATTATGACACTGCTGTATGATTTTAATTGTTAGATACAAGCAAGGTCTCTGATGAGAGATTGACCAAAATACACATTTTAAAGTGGAATACTGACATTTTATCTTTTCGTGATAGGTTAATGTTACGTTTTATAATGCCAGTATTTATTAATGACTTACATTTCGATACTTAAACTTTATCTTAGAACCAACAGACCTTTATATGGTATCTGTTAGGCTACATATGACATGAAACATACCTCTCCATTTGCCCATGTGAAGACACCAGTGCCATGCTTCAGGTTATTTACGAATTCCCCCTCATATTTACATCCATCGGGCCATTCCTGGATTCCATGTCCATTTCTTTTCCAAGCAATACCCCTTCCCCACATTACTGTTCTATTCTTCTTATTCAGTTAATATCATGACTTTATAAACGTTTATTTACACAGCGCACGACTTCTGAGTGACTTTGTTTAACTTCGTATGGTTACCATGACGACGCGAGAATTCCTAACCGCATGTCGTAAATTTACATCTATCAAAGTATAAAGCTACACATCACGCAGAAAAAAGTCCTCATTAAATTAACTGCAATTACTCCATTTCCTCTGTGAGATAGCTGGTACTCCAGATGGTCTATTCACAACATAATATACATGACAAAGGCCAACGACCCTCTTGAAATAAACACGTGCTCCTCGTTGGTTTGTTTTGAGCTTCAAGTGACCTGCAACAGTAGTTAAACACCGCGCAACTAAGCAACTGCAACGACCCAGGGGCAGTCGAGAGCGCGCGCGCTAGCTTTTCTAGCTCTCTCTCTCTCACACACAAGCCCACACACAACCATATCTGCGATAATAATGTGTTTCAATACATTACTAACTAATTAATCTCTGATTTCTTGATTTATTTGACGGCTGTGAGGTGTGCACCAAAGCATCGCGAGCACAATGCTCTTGAGCGCGCGACACATGATATGTGGTCGCGAATAGGTTATTAATTACAAGTGGCCTTCCAAAGAGATGAACGTTTAATTAAGAGTCAATGATCTTCCGAGAACATTCGGATTAATAATTACAAGGAAAACTAAGACACTTAAAGGATTAGTCCACTTTCAAATAAAATGTTCCTGATAATTTACTCACCACCATGTCATCCAAGATGTCCATGTCCTTCTTTCTTCAGAAAATTAAGAAATTAAGGTTTTTGATGAAAACATTCCAGAATTATTCTCCTTATAATGGATTTCAATGGCCTCCAAAGTACGGTTGAAGGTCAAAATTACAGTTTCAGTGCATCTTATGGAACGAACGCAGCGCCAGTTACATTTTTTTCCGTAAGTAGAATAGGGAAGGCGTAGGACATAGTGTAAGCTTTTTGAAGAATACGAAAGTGCGGTTTTGGAGGAAGCACTTGGAAGGTGATCATTTGTGTTTATAAAGCATATACATTTACATTTTTTTCTAAAATGACCGATCATTTCACTAGATAAGACCCTTATTCCTTGTCTGGTATCGTTTAAAGCCCTTTGAAGCTGCACTGAAACTGTAATTTTGACCTTCAACCGTTTGGAGGCCATTGAAGTCCACTATAAGGAGAATAATCCTGGAATGTTTTCATCAAAACCCTAATTTCTTTTCGACTAAAGAAAGAAAGACATGAACATCTTGGATGACATGGGGGTGAGTAAATTATCAGGAATATTTTATTTGAAAGTGAACTAAGATATGTTCTGCTTAAGAAAAATACTTATGGTGGTTTGCTGGTCTTAGGTCTAGTTAGTTTTATAGGGGGTTTGGGCACTTGTTACAAGGCTGGAAGACCAGGTAAACCATCATAAACAAGCTTAAACCAGCAAAATGATGATCATAATCCTGCACAACCTGGTATTTTGAAAAGAATTCTTGGGTTTATTGGATTGTCTGTACATTTATTGACCAACTGCAATAAAAAGCAAATATTTACAGTGTGTGTTTCTACCGATATGTACAGTGCTAGATTTTAGGAAGTAAAATCTGGAAGTATAAAGAAATTCATTCCCACGGGCACAACACATTCCGTCATTGTTATATTGAAATATTTTACCCTGTCAAACAGGTTTTTCCAGATGACAAAACTCTGTTCGGAACATGATGTGTCAGAAATGTAAATACATAGAGAAAAAGGACATCACAACAAAGAGCTATTGACACTATTCAATGGCAATAAAACTTAGAATAAAAACACTCTTCTTTATGTTTTTATCTAGTAACCAGGTGCAAAAGGAGGGGGATTTAGGTACTCCAATGGTAACTCTATATCTGCAAAGTTGGGAATACCGTCAGATGAATGACATTCAGATAACTCCTGATACTCATTTTCCATCACTTGTTTAGGGTTCATGGTCCTGCTCTCCAAAACAGGAAAAGTCGGATCCTCCTGACACGCATTTTTAGTGATCTCCTCATACGTGTGCTCCTCTGAGTGCTTCTTTTTAAGCTTTTTCTTAATTTGCGCCAGGCTCAAGACCACAGGTTTCAACTGTTGTTGGATTTTCTGTTGGGTACGGCCTTCAACGGGTGCGTCGGCTGCGATTTGATGTCTGTCAGGGCTCACAGACATCAACCCTTGAGATCTGTCGGCCTCCGCTGTTGCTTGCGGGCGACTTGGCAAGCGCATTCTGGGTGGTAACTGTGGTGGCGTGTCATGAGTTGTGGAAGTAAATACTGTTCTAGGTTTTGGAACAGGCTTTGTTGGCTGATCCTGAAATTTTAAAAAATGTATTATTAGCCATTAGCCTGATAACTGAACATAGATGTGAAAATGCACTATCCAAATATAAACAGTTGTAATTCATAAATGCTTTGAAATACAGACACTTATTTTATTATTGCTGAAAGCATTTAAAAAAAGAAAATGTAAAAACGTTATAGAAGTTAAAGTGGTAATACTTTACAAAAAAGTTTTCATTAGTTAACTACTTTAGTTAACTAACTAAAAATGAACAATACTTCTACAGCATTTATTCATCTTAGTTAATGTTAATTTCAATACTAACACATGGAAATCAAAAGTTGTATTAACATTAGTTAATGCACTGTTAACTAACATGAACAAACAATGAACAGCTGGATTTTTATAAACTAACATTAACAAAGATTAATAAATACTGTAACTGTATTGCTCATTGTTAGTTAATACATTAATGAAACCTTATTGTAAAATGTTACTGTTAAAGTTTACTCTAAGCAAATGTACTGTACCAATCATTTATATTTCATTCAAATATATATTTTACAAAATAGTTTGGACTCTAAAATTGCTACAAAATTTATGTTCCAAATTTGAAGTTGGTATCACACAAATTGGGGTTCCTATGAGAGTTTGTTTAGGCGCTATACCAAAAATAGCCACCGGATGACACACATTCCATTGAGTTTAGATTTTAATTTTGATAAATTCTCCTGTCACAAATGACTACATTTCTGTCACAATATCACTTCTATCACAAAGCAGTCACCAAACAGGAAACCTTGAGTCTCAGATCTTTCCGACAAAACGTGAGATTAGAAAAACATTTGATTATAAAAAAATGAAACATGACACCATACGGAGAGGAACCTGCTTAAAGGTTTTAAAGTACAGTTTCCAAGGTAACACATTGTCTAATTTAAAAACGTATTTCAAAGGTTGAATTTTGAGGGTTAAAGCTTTCGAATGATACCTAATTTATGATGATCACTAAAATATGTAATAGGAAAAAGGGCAAAGTATATGCTGGAGGGACAGTTAGCAGGTTAAACAACCTTAATTAATAAATTCACAACATTAATATGTACATAATTAATATTTATGTAATTTATATAGTAATATTTATATAATTATAATATTCAAAATATTATAAATAAAACATTTTGTCGTTTTAACCTCAAGGACATTATCATCTTGACAGTCTGTTGACGTCGCATTACCATGCTCTGTAGATTCAAAGTGGTCAATTCCGTCTCCAAGCTTGGATACAGTCTAGCAGAAGGACTTGTAGGTTGCACAGGCAATTCGTTTTGGAGCGGCGAAGTCGTGTTGTGTTCCAAGATATCTGAACGAGGCATATGTGCTTGTGGTGAAGAATTTATCCATTCAACCTGTCCAGTGTTATCATCTTTCTTTCGAGGAAATAACAACTCAGCGTAGTTATTTTTGCCACCCTGCACACAAGGGTCAAAGACAGGTAAACAAAGAGTATGATTATTGTTGATGGTGGAAATAAATATTGCCTCTACCATGTTGTTGATGTGGTAAACAACAATTTTATACTATTTAACAATGAAAAAGTGTGCAAAATGTACACACACATTATATTTTAATATATAATTATACCATGTTTTCTATTAAAAGAGAGAAATTGTTTTTTTTAAATGATATTAAAAGGAGGGAAGAAATTTTGGGCAAGTCACATCATCTTAAGGTGGTCAAGCTAGTTATTGGAACATGACAGCTGGTTTAGTAGAGGGCCATGGTTGCCTACCAGCTCTAACTAGACTGATCGACTTGACGGATGACCATAACTTATCTGTTTGTGATGTAACCAACAACAATGCAATTGTAACTCTATACCTGTTCACAAGCCACAGTCAGCAGTTCATTGTAGGGTAAAATGGGGCTTCTGCGATGAAAGGCCACCAAGTCATGGAGGGAATGATAGTTTGTACTTTCTCCCACTATAATGAACTGGTTATCTGGCAAGACGTCAATCATGAAGTGTCTGCAGCGATCTTCAGCTCTAGGAGAAAGATATTTATAGATGAACATTGGATTAGTGGACTTGTTCATGTATAGTAATTATGTGAATCAAACTTCCTTATAGTGAGTATTCATAACTGAAAACAATAGCCACATTTACACGGACTTACCGATAAGATAATGTATAACCCACTCTGCTCTCGCTAACACGAATGAGGAAGTAACCAGGAGGTTTGCAAATCAGCATATCCTCTGCAACCCTACAATACAGAACTTTTTTATCTGACTGCAGGAACCTGAGTTTCTGCTCTTTGATATCATCATGATAATATAGTCTGAGCATTCAAGCACATATTACACTTTTTGTCTGCTTATCTTTGTGACATAATACAGTGTACGTTCTATTACTTCCTGGATATTATGCCGTGGAACCATTCTGGAACAATTCCATTCTTCAAAATGCAGTTGCGCTGGAATTCTGTGAACCACCCGAATGCTGCATCACTGCTGTCATGAGATAAAGGCACAGCCATGACATCCAGTGTGTCCTAAAGGAACAAATAATTTGATGTAATTTTATGGGACAAATATACAAATCTCAGATGTATTAAAATGCTTAAAAATACATTAAAGAACAACTCATTCAGACAATTACTTGTATACACCACTTCTATGATGAACATGTTTTCAATATCTGATTTTTTTTCAATATCTGAAATTGATTTTAAATCTAGTTGAACTGTCCAGCAATTTTTAGAATGAAGAAATTTTTTTTTTATAAAAACATTAGGGACTAATGTTTAAACTAAGGACTAACTGTTAAAATGTAAATTAAATTAAATCTGAACACGTCATGTATAGGCAGCTATAAATATTTCGAATAGTCCACACAATATATTGACAGTCCACACATATATTTGTCATCGTTTATGACTCACAAACTCGTTACTTTTAAATTTCCAAACTTGTTTAATGTGGATTTTACACAACAAAAAAAGGACGTTCCATTTCGCTTAGAAAACTTATTTACATATATTTCAATATTACAGTGTTGTATAAGTTACATGTATTTGACAGGTGTCAAATATGTTACTTAAAATATGCCTGTCACTATTACAAACAATAATACATAGGTAAAATGTAATGTTTTCATAACGCACTCACCTGCCGAAGCACACGGTACAGTCAGTGACGGCAGTTGACGTGACCTCACCTGTTTAAAAGGTGTTGTGTGGGGTGTGGTTTAAAAAAAAATTAGCCGACACAATTTCAGATCATGAACTATATGAAATATCTACAGCTCTGTACTTTAAGTCATCAGTCGGTCTCTGGTGAAAACATTTATTCAGTTTACAGACGAGTACAGTTGATTTGTTTGCGGGACATACTACTGTGGCGTAAGACTTGATATAATGAATATTAATTACGTACTGTTCAACTTCCTGAGAACAGCCTAATTAATATTCATGAGGCAAGCCTCTACGTAAGCTGAGCTGCACCAGAGCCATATAGAGAATGCAAACCATAGCAGAGACTACAAGAACATGTAGGAAAGGACAGACAAAATGCTTGACATGCAGTTTATTAGAAATGTATAAATCCATTGTACTAAATCAGTGCAAAAGTCAATGTGTGTGTATAATCATGTTTTATTTTAGAATTGAATATATTGTGTATGAATTTATATAGTAATAAGTGCATAAGAATTGTTAACATTATGATTAATTAAATTTCACTTAATTAAATTTTACATTTCACTTGTTTGCAATGTTTTTTTATGGCATTCACCTGTCACCTGCAGGTCTCATGTCCCTGTGAAATCCTAGTGAACATGACGTGATTGCCCTTAACTAACACACAAGTTTAAAAACATAAGAATACTTCAAAACAACTGCAACGCGATCTTTAAACAAAGTAATGTTAGCCAGAAATATGTTAACAAGGCAGGCAACGCTGGTTGACCACACTAATCCTCAAATATTAGCAGGTTTTTATCTTTTAAAAACAACATTGCTGTAACTACAAACACATACTACATTCACATGTCGGTGTATTACATAAATATTGTAAAACGATGCATTTATTGACTACAAATTACCAAAAATCCCGGTTCTGTCTCTTAAACCCTATCTTTTTGAATTGCCGCCTAAGCACTTCCTGGAACTATCTGAAGGCTACACGAATCACGTGACGATCAAGCGTTTTGAACTTCCGTTGTCGCAACTCTCTCTCTATATGGCTCTGGGTCTGCTCTAAGAACGTCACATAACGTAATTAATATGTATGAGCAAAGCTGTAGTGGGATTCGTAGATTCACGTTATTGACAGGTCTGGACGACACAAATCATTGTTGTTCATAGTTTTGTGTCTGCTAGTGATATACTGATACTCATTTATTTAAAGTACCACTTTTGTGTGAGATGTTTCTCCTAAACTCCGTAGGAGAAATAAAAATAGGCATAATAAATCTATAACGTATGTAAAATCCATAAAACGTGGAACAATTGTGGAAAATAACCAAACATCTACCCCACAAACAGACTTTTTATAAAAATTTATTACACAGAAAATGGAAAAGAAACGTTTGAGGCATTTTGAAATAGTCATTTGACAGAAAAAAGCGACAACGCATTCACAGAAAAAAAGGGAAGAGATAATATTTCTTTGGTCTTTGTTTGGTCCCATTTCGTGGTGGCTCCACAAAAACACACAGGCTCTTTGACAAATAGGCTACCGTGGTACTATGGTGCATGTCCAAAATACCATCGCATCATCAATAGAGTAATGTATTGCAGTGCATCATGTGGCCAGTAGATGGAGCGCATGATGTACTTATGAGAAACACGGCATTGAAAACGCCTTCAGTGACGTCTTCATTTGACCGGGATACATTAATATCAAAACTTAAAATGAATTTCAGCTGAGCACGTACACATATTCACTTTCCATGTGGTAAGTCATGTATTAAGATACTTATAACGTTGTATCAGTGGGAAAATAAGCACCTCAGGTTGTATGGCTAACATTTGAAAGCGGCGATGTCGAGCCAACTTGGATAAAAGCGCAAAAGAAATACCTCAGACCAAAAAATTAAATTATTTTTTTTTTCTGTGAGAAAATAGGGCTCAATAGCTTGCGAGTTGGAATTAAGGAGAGTATTTGTGGAATGTTGTAAAAATGGACGTCGTTCTCTCTCATCGTCTCTTATAAGCTGTTCAGCTCCTGAAGTGTCTGATCCAGCACTTGATGCATTCCGAGGTTTTCTTCTTTTGCAGAAGATAATTTTTCTGTAA
>RJVU01053127.1:9916061-9943555 GCA_003731715.1 Anabarilius grahami | reverse complement strand
TTATGATTGTTTAATAAGTATTTATACTATATGAAAATTCAGTTTAGTGCCCTAGTTTAGTGCACTTACTGTAGGGTTTTTCATCTAAGTGAAAAATAAAAAATATAAAAAATGTATTTTATTGCACTTGGTCAGTCTGTCATTAATAATATTAGATAAAACTGCATTTGTGTGAATGATTAAAGAAGAATCTTCCAGCTGTGAAGATTAGTAATGTATTTAATATTTGAGAAAGCGTGAAATCAGACAAAACTGAAATGTAACCTCACCTCTGTAGACATCAGAATGTGAGAAGAGTATAGAAAACTGACAAATATTTAATATATTCTAATATATAATTTAACACATTTTTTATATGTAATAGATTTTGTTATATTTAATAGATGTATATTTAATACATGTTCCCCAGAAGTTTAATGAATTTTTCTTCTAAACTTGCATTATAAGATCTGAGCTGAGAATTAGTGAGCATATCAACAGTCTTGATATTGCTTTTGTGTAAAATTCCCAAATTTCCCAAAAGGTCTGACACTTTTTGACTGAATGAATTTCAATGACCTTTCCAGTCATTCATGATTAATGGATAATCATAAAAAAAATCTATTTTATTCAAGACTGATTCACTAATGAATCATTCAGACAAATTTGAACAATTCAAGAAAAAGGTCAAGAGAACAATTCGCTCACAAATCAGACATGTTTTCCAAGCAAGTAAAATATTTCATCTAAGCATAAAAACCTAATATTAAAATTCCCCGATATTTCCAGGATTTTCATGAACGTATAAACCTCTTATCAAACTTCATAATGAATCNGTATATTTTCTTCTAAGTTTAATGTATTTTTCTTCTAAACTTGCATTATAAGATCTGAGCTGAGAATTAGTGAGCATATCAACAGTCTTGATATTGCTTTTGTGTAAAATTCCCAAATTTCCCAAAAGGTCTGACACTTTTTGACTGAATGAATTTCAATGACCTTTCCAGTCATTCATGATTAATGGATAATCATAAAAAAAAAATCTATTTTATTCAAGACTCATTCAGACAAATTTGAAAAATTCATGAAAAAGGTCAAGAGAACAATTCGCTCACAAATCAGACATGTTTTCCAAGCAAGTAAAATATTTCATCTAAGCATAAAAACCTAATATTAAAATTCCCTGATATTTCCAGGATTTTCATGAACGTATAAACCTCTTACCAAACTTCATAATGAATCATAAACAAAGAAAACAGAAGATTGAGGGTGAAATGAAACAAGAGTGTTTTATTGAGACTAGCGAAGAAAATGAAGCAAACATAAAGAAAGTGGCAAGAAATTTGAGAAAGCAGGAGATGCAGCAGAGCGGGACAGAGATGGATCTACAGGGAGGTCATGTCATTGAGAGCATGGTCCAGCTCCTCAGAGATGGCTTTATACTTCAGCTTCTGAGCATAGAGTTCATCTGAAGATCGGCAGGAAAAGCAGGAAAGTGAAGGATGAGAAGCAGCAATGGACAGAAACCAAAGGAAAAAGAGAAAGACAAGAAGTTAATGGATTTATGAAGACTAAACATGCTATGAAGCTCACAGAGGTCATGTTCTACCATTAACAATCTAAGCAAATCGTGTGCAAAACAACAATGATTGTAAAATTTCCATCGGTCCCGAAGAAGATATGCTCCCTAGATACTTTTACTAGTCATATATACTACTTTTATTAAGCAAATGCAGAGTTCGGTCTCATAGCTGACTGGCGCTGTAGGAAACAGACATACTTCATTTCTCTTGGGACAGAAGCAAAACCAGGCTTGTTCAAACCGATTTTATATACTGAGTCGAATATATCATCTTCCAGTGAAGGGTTCAAGTATTTGAAACATGAGCTTGCTGGAACTCTGACAAAATGGCTCTAAAACAATATGGTGTTGTGTGTTTCAAAAGATTTTATGGCAGTTATATAGACAGGGAGAATGACCCGCTTGTGACCTGTAAAACCCCATCCTCTCATGACTGTGTCCTGCTTCACCACTAGTCATTTCTGAAGGTGAAAAGTTCATTTAGCCACTTCCTTACCTTCACTGAAGTTTTCATAAGAACAGTTTAGTCTGTAGTGTTGCTTGCCAAGTCAATCTATAGTCAAAAATTACCATTTTGAAAAGCTACATCATAGGTTGCTAAGAAAAAAAAGCTAAGTATATTAAATCTATTTAAGAAAAAAATGATTTTTTAATGTAATTTTTTCAGTATCATAGTATTTTCTTTTCTATGAGGATGACAGCGTTAAAGTCGGAGACAAAAATCCATGTAAAATAGCTTTTGTGAACTCGGAATTGAATGATGATTCATTAATCAGCAAATCAGTTTGAACCAGTTCATTCCATCAGAACACAGCAATATGCTACAATGAACCACCCAATCTAGTTTTGGAGTTAGTTTGTGTCATCTGAATGAAGTGATTCATTAAAATGAACTCTCCAAATCAATCAAATCTAGTTTTTGAATCCGTTCATTCCATCAGAACATAGCGATTCGCTACAATGAACCACCCAAATCATTAAAATCTAATTTTGGAGCTAGTTTGTGTCATCTGAATGAAGTGATTCATTAAAATGAACTCTCCAAATCAATCAAATCTAGTTTTTGAATCAGTTTATTCCATCAGAACATAGCGATTCGCTACAATGAACCACCCAAATCATTCAAATCTAGTTTTGGAGCTAGTTTGTGTCATCTAAATGAAGTGATTCATTAAAATGAACTCTCCAAATCAATCAAATCTAGTTTTTGAAGCAGTTCATTCCATCAGAACATAGCGATTCGCTACAATGAACCACCCAAATCATTCAAATCTAGTTTTGGAGCTAGTTTGTGTCATCAGAACTTATTCTCTAAAATGAACTACCCAAAACAATCAAATCTAGCTGATTTTGACTGAATTAAATTATTTGCAAAAAAGAACCATCCAAATTAACCGATTCGCAANNNAAAAAAAAAAAAAAAAAAAATCCTATCATTTTGTCATGCTGCACCACTAATTATTGGACAAATTATTAATTACTGAACAAAATGACTAGTCTGATCTAACTGGTTAACTAAAATCATCTTTACCAATGTTTTTGCCACACTAACCTTGGAGAAAATATCTAATTCCTGGAAAAGCAACAGTGTTTTGAAAAGAGCTACTGTGAATATTTTTTAACAAGTTCACTGAAATGAACCATTTGATTGAAGTAATTCACAACAACAAATCATCCAAACAAACCAATTCTCTAAAATGAATCAGCGTTACAGTGTTGTCTTGCTACATGGTTACTACAGTAGTTAGGTCATCGCTCATTACTGGAAAAGCTAGTGTTTTGAAAACAGCTATTCACATTTCTGGAAAATCTAGTTAAGTTAGCTGAATCTCTATGTTAACTCCCCAATATTGCAAAATAGTTGAGCTTTTGGCTCCACCGAAAACTCAGATTAACCCATAAAAACTAATGAATGTGTTCATACCTTCCAGGTCATCGATAGATTTTTCCAGTTTGGCCACCGACCTCTCAGCAAACTCTGCACGGGTCTCGGCCTGATAAACACAATCAGGGTGTTGAAGGACTTGAAAAAACACATTCGGTATGAGAAAGGGCAGCTTATCTTTGACCTTGTCTCATTTATTGACTTCTTTACCTCCTTCAGCTTGTCACTAAGAACTTTGATTTCCTCTTCATACTTGTCTTCTTTTTCCGAGTACTGAAACATGCAAACAAAGACAGATACAGCAAATCCATTTCACTTTCCTGTCAACATTGAATAAACTTCGTATCGCTCTCAGAGCTTTTGTGTTGTGAGAACTTTAACCGTTAGTCCATAAATTACCATGTTTCAGTTTCAAAGCAATTATCAGTCTCTGAAGTTGATGATTGTTATAGAGGTCTTAAATTGTGACTGAATATTAACAGATAAAAGAGAGATGTTGACTTACTTTCTCTGCCTGAGCCTCTAGGGATTTAAGGTTGTTGGTAACGTTTTTCAATTCCTCCTCCAAATCACTAGCTTTGCTGGAAGTATTTGAGCAGAAAACAATGTTTTAACTGGTCAAGCAACAAACATTCACATTGTAGTCTAAAGTGTGAGAATAAAAGTGTGAGAAGACAATACCATTCAGCGACTTCGGCTCTCTCCTCGGCTCGCTCCAGCTCACCCTCGAGAATCACCAGTTTACGGGCCACCTGTAGCAAAGATGGCGTTCAAATGAAGAGCTTCAAAAGTCAAACATTTGGATGTGGTGTTCCTCTAGGTGCTTATAACTCACCTCTTCATATTTGCGGTCGGCCTCCTCTGCGATGTGTTTGGCCTCTTTCAGCTGCATCTCCTGGATCTCCATCTTCTCTTCGTCCTTCATGGCGCGGTTCTCAATTACCTTCATGCCTCTGGAGGTGAAACAAGCGGTTAGTATTTTATATTTGTATATTAGTATATTTGCGTCAGTCAAAAAGAAATTAAGGTTTTTGATGAAAACATTCCAGGATTATTCTCCTTATAGTAGACTTCAATGGCCTCCAGAAGGTTGAAGGTCACAATTATAGTTTCAGTGCAGCTTCAAAGGGCTTTAAACGATACCAGACGAGGAATAAGGGTCTTATCTAGCGAAACGATCGGTCATTTTCGAAAAAAATACAACTGTATTTGCTTTATAAACACAAATTATCATCTTGCACGTGCTTCCGCTTTCCACATTCTTCAAAAAGCTTACACCGTATGTCCTACGCCTTCCCTATTCTACTTACGGAAAAAAACAAAACTGGCGCCGCGTTCATTCCGTAAATTGAATAGGGAAGGCGTAGGACATACGGCGTAAGCTTTTTGAAGAATGTGGAAAGCGGAAGCACGTGCAAGACGATAATTTGTTTATAAAGCATATACAGTTGTATTTTTTTCGAAAATGACCGATCTTTTCGCTAGATAAGACCCTTATTCCTCGTCTGGTATCGTTTAAAGCCCTTTGAAGCTGCACTGAAACTGTAATTTTGACCTTCAACCGTCTGGAGGCCATTGAAGTCCACTATAAGGAGAATAATCCTGGAATGTTTTCATCAAAAACCTTAATTTCTTTTCAACTGAAGAAAGAAAGACATGAACATCTTGGATGACATGGGGGGTGAGTAAATTATCAGGAAAATTTTATTTAAAAGTGGACTAATCCTTTAATATGAATATCATTGGTTTTTAATATGTATTTAAATATTAAAATATTAATTAAAATAGTAAAAGGTGGGGTAAGTCTGTTTCCATGAGTAAAACCCTCTCCAACTACATTTTCTCTTAAAAATATATTTAAATTCCGTCACAATTTGTGGATTGTTTTCCAATGAGGAAAATATGTTTTGGTCCACAGAAGCCATGTAGTTTGCACCCAAAGAGCACAGCAATTCATTCCGTCCACCATTATTCATAAATTATTGGTTTCCATTGACCTCTCGCTCTCGTCTGCTGCTTTCTCCGCCTCTTCCAGTTTCTGCAGTGCAGTTCCCAGCCTCTCCTGAGCCCGATCCAGTTCCTCCTCCACCAGCTGAATTCTGCGGTTCAGGCCCGCCACATCACCCTCAGCCTGTTGACAAGAAAAGGTCAAAGGTTACTTATATACAATTATATACCAACTTTCAATGTAGCAATAATATATATTTATTATATAAAATAATGTCCTGGCATTTTCTTTTAGGTCTGTGGGGATTCTCCCAATGAAGTTTTTGCACAAAGCACAATCAACTGCAAAAGAAAAAACATTTTTAGACCCTTTACGACCACCGCTACCACCCGTTGTGATTCAAACAAAGATTGGCCTCAGAATGAGCACAATGGTGCCTCTGTGACATTTCTCAGTTTTAAAGAGACCTCACAGCCAAACCGCCCACTTACTGCACTCATAATTGCAACTGTAATTATGACAAATATCACCGTAGCTCTCACACTGCAGACGCGCAGCTGAACGAGCACACAGTTCTCTCAGAATGGTAGGAAAATCTCGCAGCCAGGAAACTGTATCTGGGTTTAAACTTTAAGAGGCATAGGGGAAAATTCAAAGAGAGCAAATCGTCCGTTTTCTAATCATATCTTTGTTTTGACTCAGAGCTGCTGGTATTTACAGATTCCTACTGCTTTTGTAAGGTCTGGTGGAGCATTTGGAGCATGAATAGTAGTAAACAGATCAAGGCTGACGTACCTCGCTACTTACATTGCGAATTCTCATAATTGCAAATTCTATTCTTCTAAATGTTTTCTCATAATGATGACTTAATAACATGTCTGAATCAACTGTCAGTGTAACTTTATGTCTAGAAGTACAACCTTATATTTCACAATGTGACTTAAAGGGATAGTTCACCCAAAAATTCTGTTGTCATTTACTCACCCTCAAGTTGTTCCAAACCTGTATGAATTTCTTTCTTCTGCTGAACACAAAAAAATATATTTTGAAGAATGTTGGTAACCAAACAGTTGATGGACCCCATTGACTTCCATATTTATTTATTTATTTATTTGTTTATTTATTTTTACATACTATGGAAGTCAATGGGGTCCATCAACTGTTTGGTTACCAACATACAGGTTTGGAACAACTTGAGGGTGAGTAAATGACGACAATATTTTAAATTCTGAGTGAACTATTCCTTTAATAACTTGTTTAAACCAACTGTCAATGTGACTTTATATCCGAAAATATAACTTTATATCTCGCAATTAAGAGAAATAAAGTTGGAATTGGAAAATATAAAGTTATGTTTCAAGATTCTAGAAATTGCTTTTTTTTAATTGCAACTTTTTTCTCATTGTTGTGACTTTATCTTGCAATGTGACTTAACATGTCCAAACCAACTGTCAATGTGACTTTATATCCGAAAATATAACTTTATATCTCACAATTACAAAAAATAAAGCTATAATTGTGAGATATAACATTTTATTTCAAGCTATAACGTTTCTTGTGACTTTTTTCTCATAACTGCGATTTTATATCTCAAAATATGTCTTTATATTTTGCATTGTGCAAGTTTGTATCTTGCAATATTACTTTCTATCTCAAAAAAATGCCAATGAATATGCTATTCAAAATTGACATCATTAAAGAAGGGGTCAAATGAACATTTATTCACACATATTTCACCAACACATCACCGGGGTAGGAAGTTAACCCCCTTTCGAATAAAAGAGAGCCAGAGAGGGGAGGAGAAAAATGCACAGGAAATGGACACACTCCACATCCTCTCCCCTCCCAACATGCTCATTCAGTTCAGGGTCAGGATACTCCCTCATAAGCCATGCCATGCCCTTTCCTTAGTCACTGCGCTCCCTAGTTGCTTTAGATGCAAGCCTTATATGGTAAAACAAGCTCTGGAGAATGCAAGTGCTGAAGTGCCAAAAAGATTTAAAGGCTGAAGAATAGCAAAAAAATAATAAAGCCATATGTTATCGAGAAGCGTCTGAACGCAGCCTTGAACATTTTATCATGTACAAGACAAACTCAAACGCGCATATGTGTGATATGAGACTGCGACATTACCAGATGTATGGATTTTCCGAGCCCATTTACACCACAATACACTCAGATCTTGTTAGAGATGCAGTGACGTCCATGTCCAATTATACGTTTAGAGTTGAAATGCGGGGCAGTCACCTGGGACTTCTGCTGTCGACTTCCTGAGGCACAGCACTATCGTACGTGACATTGAGCAAACACTTGAGACGAACACTATCAATGTAATGACCTTTTTATAGGCTGATATTATGAAAATAAGGCCTATCAGATGAAAAGGGACAGTGGAAATGAAGTACAGGCTCCTTTTCAATCAATACACGTTAATATTCTAAGAGGTCTTACTAGTAAAACAGTCAAGAGAGTTGCAGGTGCAAATTTATTAATTATTTCTAAACTAATGCAAAGAAAAGCAGAAGATTGTTGGAGTGTTTTGAAGTAAGCAACTAAACACTGAAAAGATATGCAAAAGAGGTCTTGATATCATTTTTNCACAATACACTCAGATCTTGTTAGAGATGCAGTGACGTCCATGTCCAATTATACGTTTAGAGTTGAAATGCGGGGCAGTCACCTGGGACTTCTGCTGTCGACTTCCTGAGGCACAGCACTATCGTACGTGACATTGAGCAAACACTTGAGACGAACACTATCAATGTAATGACCTTTTTATAGGCTGATATTATGAAAATAAGGCCTATCAGATGAAAAGGGACAGTGGAAATGAAGTACAGGCTCCTTTTCAATCAATACACGTTAATATTCTAAGAGGTCTTACAGTCAAGAGAGTTGCAGGTGCAAATTTATTAATTATTTCTAAACTAATGCAAAGAAAAGCAGAAGATTGTTGGAGTGTTTTGAAGTAAGCAACTAATGCAACTAAACACTGAAAAGATATGCAAAAGAGGTCTTGATATCATTTTTAGCACCATGGGAACCTGTCAATGCAAATTTAAGGAACATTCCTTTCTCTTCATTTACTTATTTGTATGAAACTGACACATTTCCAATTTCCAAAAGTCTAATGGTCTTTGTACAGGCTTCACATATGTTCTTAGTCAGACTTTTAACCCCACTGTGAATTATGGCTAACATAAATTATAACCATCATAGAGAGCTCATTGGTCATGTCATGACCAAGTCCAGCAGCATTCTGTCACACTAAGGGTGGGAAAACTCCCACTTCTGAAAGTCAAGTCAGCTAAATTTGTATAAGAAGCATCTGACATTCCATGGGACCACGAACCTCCCTAACATTTCTCCATCAAACGAAAAAGGCAACAGATCCTAGACAAAGACACACTATTGGTCTACAAACACTAAAGGAAAAGGACTTTTCTTAAGCAGTGCCAGCTTCCTGCATGGTCATTTGAGTACGAAGAGGGACCACAGGAAACTCCAACGTGGAACAAGAGACAACATCCTGACTCAGTTCCTTTGGGAGCTCAGGATGGGACATCCTTTGGATCATTCTTGAATGAAACAAAATCAAATTTTGAACTTCTACGAAAGATCTACAAACAATTATTCATCGATTATGCAGAAACAGGAGTTCAAATGAGAAGAAACAGACTGTAGGTTTCTGGCCATATTTCCTCACAGCAGCTTCACAAGGGATGACTCAGAAAATTGTATAAAATTGAGCATCTAAATCCTCCAAGGACTGTGGGGGATGGGGGCTTTCTTAAGTTTCAAGGAAAAATGTCCTCACATACATTTAGTCATGTTTGTCATCTAAATTAATTGGTTTAATTCAAAACACTATTTAATATGACCCTATTACACCAACAGATAGGATTGATGGTTTTATGGCTAAACACATTAGATTATACCAAAGAAAGTCAATTTTAAAAGTCAGATTAAGAAGAAATATCTCATAGATAGATAGATAGTCTTGTTTATGAAGTAATGTTTATGAATTATAAAAGTAATAAGCAGGAAAATAATGCAGTTCTGTTAGTTAAAACTAATACATTGTTAATTGTGTAAATTAAAATGTTTTTAAGAGTAAAATAACGGGTGGAAGTGTAATAAACGTGTCTGAGAAATCAGTGAGGCCTAACAGCTGCCCAAAGGCAGATTTTGGGGTCGGACTGTCCCTTTGGACCAACGCCTTTCATTCCACAACCTCACGGCTGCATCCAGGTCTCACTGTTCACCTAAACATGCAATTATAGTCTTCAGAGGAGCCCGGGAACTTTTTATATATCAGTTCACTGAGGGAACGCGTAGAAGAATCCGGAGAGTGTAAAGACGGTCGGTAAGAACAAAGAAATAATATGAAGATTTGTCTCACTTTCTCCCGGAGCTCGCGCTCATTGTCCAGCTCGCGCTGTAGAACCAAAGCTCGATCTTCTGCGTCATCCGCCTGCTGCTGCAAAGTCTGGATCTTTCTCTTCACTGCGTCCAAAGAAGTCACACCTGTCATTTTAGATACTTTATTATATTATATTTACAACTAGAAAACAAAACGAGCCGCGACTTTGGTCAGGAAAAAAATTAAACGATGTGCAAATACAACGAAAAACTCAAAAAGCTATAAAAAAATAAATACTTAAAAATGTAAAAGCCTAATATATATATAATCCCGAATATAATTATTTAAAAAAATAACGGAATGGCGCTGTAGTTGAATGGCCAGTGTAAAGAAGAAAAAAAAGGAGTGAAAACGACACGAAATGTGCAATCCAAATTCTTCTCAGTCCGGATCAATACAAAAAGGTTCAATGAACAAAAAAATGTATTCGCAGGAGGTTACTTCTGTTTCATGGAGTCATTGGAATGTGAGAGAATGTAAGGAGGCAGAACTTCTGCAGAAAAGTTTCAATGTAACTGTGGAAAAGTGAAGTCCCTCTGACGTCATTGTGGGCGGGGCTACCACTGAGTCACAATTCAGTCTCGTTTTATGTTAATTTCTTCTTTCTCTTGTCAAAATGTATACAAAAACGTACTTTTAGCGTTTGACTTTATTAGTCTTATTATTAGTTTTAATCTTGACTGGGTTTTTTACGTTATTGTTAATATTTTTTTATTTTAAATATTAAATACACTGCCATATCTAACACTGTAGAGGCATTTTTAACCGAAATTTAGATTGCAAATATATTTTAAATTAACCATAATTTCTTAATTTCAGACGTTTCAAAACTGTATAGTAGCTGAGTGGTCAATTAAAAGATTTTCATGTTGTAGACCTTTATTTCAGCAGTTTAGCTATCATTTTATTTAAGTTACATTATTGTAATATAGCTAACATCCTATAAATAACTTTACATCATCTCTTGGGAGTTTTCTGAGACCCCTTATTCGAGAAACACTCATTTTTAATGTTCAGTTTAGGTAGAAATAACACTTCCATTAATGTAACTTAATGTATTCTGGTTAAATCACATCATATTAAATAATATTTATGAATAAAACCATGCAGTTTTAGATTTTTACGTTAACTAAAACAATAACAGTATGTCCATTTAATTTCTGTTAAGAAAAAATATTTTGTGATATACACTGTAAAAATAATAATAATATCAATGTTTTTTTGTTTGTTTGTTTTTTACATCTATTTTACTTGTCAGTAATTTATATTTCAGTTCAAAATGCTAAAATTTAAAATTAAATTTAGTCAAAAAGCATCTCATTGCAGGTTGTGACTTTGCCACCACTTTGATTTCACTTACAAATTGAACGCAGCAGATACACACAAGTTTTCAATTACAACCCCCACAATTAAAACCTCAAATTTTGACGTTGAACACCACTTTGTCACACTTTTTCCTCAGAAGTGTGCTTTTGTTCTAAAGACGAGCCAGCGATCTCGGAGCATTGATTTCATTAGTCACAGGAGTGTGGCCCTCTGTGTTTGCTTTCGCTACATTCTTGGGATTCCTGAGCTTCTACACAGCAACCAAAGTCCCAGTCTGCTGTTCCCCCCACCTTATCAGTAACAGGCCTCAAAAATCCCTCACTATCTTACCTACTTCTTTGGTGTTGTGAATGCAGATGTATAATTAGTTTACAGTTTCCTCTAATGCATGACATGTGGCTTGTCTGGAGCACATTTTCAGGGCAATGCTCCAAAGTACTTGAAAATGTGCTTGTATCCCCAGTTTCAGGCCTCTCAGTCTGTCTAAAAAACATTCTGAAAATGAATCTTACACAAAACGACATTTGTACTGCACTTATTGCATAATGTCTGATGTTACAGTGTGTCCTGTAGAAGTATTTTTTGGTAAACAACAACATGAAGAACATCTCTCTTTCGCAAATGGATTTACCC
Organism: Anabarilius grahami; assembly: GCA_003731715.1. Taxonomy (NCBI): domain Eukaryota; kingdom Metazoa; phylum Chordata; class Actinopteri; order Cypriniformes; family Xenocyprididae; genus Anabarilius; species Anabarilius grahami. Next base: position 9,931,779 of record RJVU01053127.1, on the reverse strand, counting down.
CATGCTGGAATCATTAAGGATTCACAAACAACCGATTTGCCCCTCCTCAGCTTCCTTCTCAAACTATGCAGTCATTTCCTCTGAGGTCGCATTGTGAGGAGTAACCTGAGCTTATCTGAGAGACGGACAGGATGGACCACTTCAGAACCATGCAGGTGTGATTACGGCAATTTTCTCACTCGTCCCGAGGCCAAACCCGTTCCTACAGGTGGAATGCATTGCGCTTTGATTCATTTCAACTTAAAAGTAGCCAATTTGTGCGTTTAAACCTTAAAATGATCTCTTTAATGAGCAATGTGTTCATTCCAAGGCATTGCAGTAGTAAACCCAACGTGGAAAGAGGTATTTTAAGATTCATGTCTTGTGTTGACATGTTTTATTGAGGTAAAGCTTTTTATTGCCCTATAAATCCCAATTTGAAACACTTTGAAATGGTGCCGTGACCCTGAAATGGACCAGCTGCATTGAGAGCAGCGGTGACAGGAAGTGTAAGCATCATAACAAAGCCTGAATGACTCAAGTTGTTTATGGTAAAGAAATCATGTCTGATTCTGTTTTATTGAACCCTAGTGGAATGCATCACTTACATCAGCAGCTTTTTTCTCAGACAGTTCAAGCTTCTCCTGAGCGTCTTTCAGGGCCTCTGAGTACTTGTCCAGTTCATCTTCGGTTTGTTTGAGCTTTTTCTGCAAGCCGACCAGCTCATCCTCTAGCTGTATGAGAGAGAGTAAACATAGCACAATTCAGCATAATTTAAGGGATTATCCCAGATGTCCATTTAAAAAGGTGTCTAGTATGGGTATGGTAATATTAAGAATATTATCAACTTCTACAATTTTATCCCTCATAATATTATTAACATTTTATCACTTACCTAACCCACAATATATCATAGGCCTACTCTTTTTAGTATACAGCAGTAACTAATTTTAGTCTGAGGTAAGCTGTCATATGGCAGTAAGTGAGATAAACACTCACACTTTGCTATCTATGGCTATCAGTTTGGCTGGGTTCTTGTGTTAAAGAGAGGACCTGTTAATCTACTGGGATTCCAGACAGCCTGACCTCTCTGTCCATTTATAACCTTAGGTCTTCTGAAAGGTGGAAGACACACTGATTGATTTACTTATAATATTCATTTACTGAGGTGTCTGTCTGTTTGCAAAGAGCAATATGTTTTCCAAGTGTGTACACCTAAACACACACCTATTTTAACAAAATATATATTAGAAAATTACCCAAATTCACAATCTTTTAGTTTATTATTTATGATTAATGTTATAAATAATGTACATTGTTCCTTGAACTAATGTTAACATGCAAACATTTAATGTTAAAAATGTATTAGTATATGCAAGATTAATAAATGGCATAAAAGTATTGTTCATTGTTAGGTCAGATTGTTACTGATTTTTTATAGGATTCCTACATAATTGTGGGAAATAAGTAGCCACTGCTGTCAAAGACCCAGAATTGCAGCTCAAATGCATAATTGGTTTTCAAGTATGAGGTCTTGTCAAACTTTTTCTTGATTACAATCGTCGAGTCCAGCCTTGACAGATGCCATTGCCAGCACTTTTGTTAGGACCTTCTCATTTTACTCTCCTCTATCTGGATTCCTGAATTTGTGGATTCTTACCTGCTTGCATTTTTCCTCAGCAGCTTTCTGTTCCGTCTCGGCCTGCTCTGCCCGGTCGATGGCGTTCTCCTTGTCCAGTTTGAGCATCTGCATCTTCTTCTTGATGGCCTCCATGGTTGCAGGTTGATCTAGTGTCTGGGTCGAATATGAAATTCAAGGGAGCTACGAACGAAGTGCAGTTCTTGGTCCTTCAGCTGAAAGTGTGGTCAGACTAATGGATGCGAGGAGATTTAGGAGAGAAGAATGCAGCTGATGCTGCCTGCAAACAAGAGCTGCCAGCAATGCTGGAACGCTCTACATAACCCAACCAAAGTCTAAAACACCCCCCTTCACTCCCCCACCCGTCTCCCTATCTAACCACTTGTGAGAAGGAATGGCCTGGACCAAACAGTCAGAAGCACTTCTCCTTATTTGGAGTGGTGCATATTGTTTTTAAAAAAGAACGAAGGGATGGAGAGGTGAGCAGATACTGAAGGCCCTGCATCCAGATTTAACCCCATTATGGTGAAAACGAGCTTACAAAATATGTTCTAAGAACGTTTCCCAACATTCCCATTAAGTACTGAAAACATTATTTCTGAACGTTCTCTCAACATTCAAAACGTTCTGTTTTTAAATGTTTTAACACTCCATTTTGTCATTTTGCAAACATTATGAGAACATTATGTAACAAGTAGTAACATTTACAAAATGTTAGACAAACATCCAACTAAGGCATTTCAGAAAAAAAAAAGTCCCATGAATGATTTATAAATAATGTTTTTGAGCTAACGTTTTGAGAACATCAAAGATTAGATAACTTTGAACAAAGGTCCTATTAACATTACTGGAAGAACATTTGTCCATAACTTTTAAGAGAACCTTGCCAGAATTTATGCTAAAGTTCTGAGAATGTAAGAACTTTCTTCTCAAGTCCATGTTAGGTGACATCCATCTAAATTGCCTTGTCCAAGGCATGTATCAATACTATTATTGCTAATATTTATGGTAATGCACTTTTCAAAACCCCTAACTATGCAGACATGAATAATACCTCAAATTGTGCAGTTTGTTGAAGAGAGGAGCTTTTTTTATTATTATTATTATGCAGCTCCCTGGAATACTTTATTCCTATCCGTCAATCGCGGCATTTGGAGGTCAGATATTATTAATATTCACAGTTGTCCATGGTAGCTGATCAAAACCACTCAACAAAAACCGGCAATATTCTCATTTAAAACAAATGCAACTGGTGCCATATTGCATCTCAGTTACTAACAATGAACAATACTCTCACAGCATTTATTAATCTTGCATATACTAATACATTTTTATATTACTGCAATGTTCGACTTGTTGCTAGGCTGATCATTTTGTACATTATGTACTTTTTTCTTAGTGAAAGCTTTAAAATCCAATGCAGGTAAAATTATAAAATAATTTCAAACTCAAACCAATATTTTATGTCCACTTTTTTTTTGGTGAGTAGGTGTATATAAGCAGGATGATGTAATGCTCCACGCTGGTGTTTATTTTGCGATACTGACCACTGATTATACATTATCCATTATAATTTGTACTTTTTAATCTGCAGAACAATAAAAAGGCCAAAAAATCTCAAAGGCTTGCATTAAAGCAGGGACTATTCAATGACAAGAATATTACAGAAACTTGAAGGTGGATCGATTTGACTTGGCAAAAACCCACTCAGAACACATTTGCAACCCCACACTCTGGCAACCATGGAAAATATTAAAAACAAACAAATAAATAAATCGTTGAATCAAAATACAAGTAAATCTTTAAATCCTTAGAAAAAAAAAAAACAAGGGTTAATCATACCTACGTTAGAAAGCAAGCAAAGTCACTTCCTAGTCCTTTCACTGACTTGTTTAATCAAGTCTGACGTAAAGCAATTGCACACACTTGATTTAGAGTTGTTGAGACCCAAAGTGCCGTTGGGTCTAAGTGTTTTGGCACTAAAAAATAGAGTTGAAATGCAACACAGTTTTCCAACTGGCTTTCTTAACTGCTATTGGACACTAGCCCTTCCATTAGACATTTTGTGAATTACAACAAAAAGTGCCGTTTAGTTTCTTCTAAATAGGGTCTTAAGTTTTATTTCCTGTCATAAGCTCTCATTTTACACATTTTTAGCTAAACGAATGCTTTAATTCCTGCCATGCCAAAAACTACAACTTTAGCATCAAGGTGTTAAAACTGTGAGACATGTTCAGCATGTACCTCAGACATACTTATCTGTCAAACGGATGATTCATTCTCCATAACACCTGGATGAACATTCTGAGAAGTTTCCAAAAACACCTGTGCTCCAGACAAACAGTTCTCTGACGTCCTCCGCATGTCATCGTTACATATGACATCATAGCCATACACAGATGTTTGGCACCTGCAACCCACTCCAGTGTGCCCTGTCTTTGTTGGCCTCCCTTAGGCACTGTTGTAAGGAAAAGACGTAATGTGCTTTGGCATTCGTTCAACATTACTTACTCATGCCTGCACCGCTGAGCTTTAAGGATGAAGGGAAGTATGAATGTGTGTCATGTAATTGAGCAATGCCCCATCGTGGAAGTAGTTTAACGGAAGAGTACAACACAAAGTGTACTTTGTAAACTCGACCAACGGACAAAAACATGCTATAGGAATTCATTTTTAATGCAGGCAGAATGATAAAAAAAAGTGCTTAGAGCAATTTACTCCCATTACTAGTTTTGTTTCTGCGGTAATTAACATGCCACAAATGCTATCGATAGAAATTAACTTACCTTTAAGCTAAACTAAGGTGCCGTTCACACAACACCATTTTCAACTAAAAATGTAAAACTTTTTATGCGTTTTGGGGGCCTGAAAACGAAAACGTCTCCATGAAAACAACAAAAATTTTATTTTTGTGAAAACAATGTGTTCAGCCTATAGGTGCATAATAATTCTTTATAAAGCGACATCGCCAACTACTGGCCTGCCATTAATAATACAGTGTTTTTAGTTGTTTTTGCGGATCCATGTGAATGGGGATCATTTTAACAATGTTGTCCTCTGTACGTGAAAAAAAAACAAAGGAAAACCTTTTCCGTTTTTAGTACATTGTTGTCCTGTAAACACACCCTAAGCTAAACGTGCTGGAATGCATATATCGTAGCATAACAAAGTATTACGCACAAAAAGTCCAATGTTTTGCTACTACTGTACTATTTGGCCGCTAATGCGTATAGTAATGATTGTGAATGTCACTAATGCTAAGATGGTGTTCCATGTCATATACAGGTGCTGGTCATATAATTAGAATATCATCAAAAAGTTGATTTATTTCACTAATTCCATTCAAAAAGTGAAACTTGTATATTATATTCATTCATTACACACAGACTGATATATTTCAAATGTTTATTTCTTTTCATTTTGATGATTATAAGGAAAATCCCAAATTCAGAATCTCAGAAAATTAGATTGTGAAAAGGTTCAATATTGAAGACACCTGGTGCCACACTCTAATCAGCTAATTAACTCAAAACACCTGCAAAGGCCTTTAAATGGTCTCTCAGTCTAGTTCTGTAGGCTACACAATCATTGGGAAGACTACTGACTTGACAGTTGTCCAAAAGACAACCATTGACACCTTGCACATGGAGGGCAAGACACAAAAGGTCATTGCAAAAGAGGCTGGCTGTTCACAGAGCTCTGTGTCCAAGCACATTAATAGAGAGGCGAAGGGAAGGAAAAGATGTGGTAGAAAAAAGTGTACAAGCAATAAGGATAACTGCACCCTGGAGAGGATTGTGAAACAAAACCAATTCAAAAATGTGGGGGAGATTCACAAAGAGTGGACTGCAGCTGGAGTCAGTGCTTCAAGAACCACTACGCACAGACGTATGCAAGACATGGGTTTCAGCTGTCGCATTCCTTGTGTCAAGCCTTTCCTGTAGCTCAGTGGTTAGAGCATGGCACTAGCAATGCCAAGGTCACGGGTTCGATCCCAGGGATTGCATATACTCAGATACAAATGTATAGTATAATGCAATGTAAGTCGCTTTGGATAAATGTAAGCCACTCTTGAACAACAGACAGTGTCAGAAGCGGCTAAAGACAAAAAGGACTGGACTGCTGCTGAGTGGTCCAAAGTTATGTTCTCTAATGAAAGTAAATTTTGCATTTCCTTTGGAAATCAGGGTCCCAGAGTCTGGAGGAAGAGAGGAGAGGCACACAATCCACATTGCTTGAGGTCCAGTGTAAAGTTTCCACAGTCAGTGATGGTTTGGGGTGCCATGTCATCTGCTGGTGTTGGTCCACTGTGTTTTCTGAGGTCCAAGGTCAACGCAGCCGTATACCAGGAAGTTTTAGAGCACTTCATGCTTCCTTGCTGCTGACCAACTTTATGGAGATGCAGATTTCATTTTCCAACAGGACATGGCGCCTGCACACAGTGCCAAAGCTACCAGTACCTGGTTTAAGGACCATGGTATCCCTGTTCTTAATTGGCCAGCAAACTCGCCTGACCTTAACCCCATAGAAAATCTATGGGGTATTGTGAAGAGGAAGATGCGATATGCCAGACCCAACAATGCAGAAGAGCTGAAGGCCACTGTCAGAGCAACCTGGGCTCTCATAACACCTGAGCAGTGCCACAGACTGATCGACTCCATGCCACGCCGCATTGCTGCAGTAATTCAGGCAAAAGGAGCCCCAACTTAGTATTGAGTGCTGTACATGCTCATACTTTTCATGTTCATACTTTTCAGTTGGCCAAGATTTCTAAAAATCCTTTCTTTGTATTGGTCTTAAGTAATATTCTAATTTTCTGAGATACTGAATTTGGGATTTTCCATAGTTGTCAGTTATAATCATCAAAATTAAAAGAAATAAACATTTGAAATATATCAGTCTGTGTGTAATGAATGAATATAATATACAAGTTTCACTTTTTTAATGGAATTAGTTAAATAAATCAACTTTTTGATGATATTCTAATTATATGACCAGCACCTGTAATATTGACATTAAAGACCTGTTCACACCAAGAACGATAACTATTAGTGTCCACACCAACACACAATAACATTCTGTGAAACCAGTCACAGTTTTGTCATCTGCCGCTTTAAGTGAGCTTTTGAAAGCAGGATGGTTTCTGATTATGTCAATGTTTTTATCGTTCATCAGTTGGAATAAATCACTCTGAAAGTGATTCAAAGGATAGCATTCCTCTCTGTCGTTATTGTTGTGGTGTGAACTCTGCTATTCTTTTAAATTTAGAACGATTTTTAAAACTAAATCTTTATCATTATCGTTGATGTAAACTCTCCTTTTCAGTTTTCAATAAAAATTTACATTCTGAAAGGGAAAAGTAAATACCCCCATTGCTTTGTGCCCCTAAAGTAGCTTTAGTTCTGATTTTGTTAGCCAAGTACTTCCTTTAAAAGAGTAGCTTAACTATAGTTTAACTTCTTCACATTACATGCAGCTTATCAAGCCATTGTAAAGTAGATTCTCAAACACTAACATGCACATATGTTAAACACTCTCAACCCCAAACACACACAGACATTTGTTTTAACTTCTCTCTGAACTGTCTATGTATTTGTTGAGTGCATACATAAGTGCAGAATGATCTGTTCTGTGGGAAGTGCAGGCATTCAGCTGGAGATAAGACGAGAGGAGATGACTGAGTGAGAGAGAAACAGGCAGAATTTCACAGGCCACTCCCACAGGAAACCGTAGCTCAGCTCAGCATGACCTTTTATGGTAAAAATTCCCCAAACCTCTGGCTGCCTGTCTTGGGAATAGAGGTTATAAGATATAACTCGATTTAAAGAAACAAGAGCACAGAAAGCACAGCCACAAGCCTGATTTTAACAGTAGCAAAAAGACAGATAAACAAAAACATTTACCTAGTAAATAGTTCTGACTTTCTGGTATTTAATAGCATTTAAAATCTGACAGGATAAGCAACAGGGAAACAAGCTAGCGTTAAAACAATAACATAGCTACAACTCTATCTGGTTGAGTAGGCTAATCCCATACTTGGTCACCAGTTTGCTCTACCTATAGGTTAAGGCATGTTCACCCAAAAATGAAAGTTCTGTCATCATTTCCTTACCCTCAAGTTGATCCAAACTTGTATTTATTTCTTTGATGGGGCCCATTGACTTCTATAGTATGAAAAAAATACAATGGAAGTCCATCAACTGTTCGATTACCAACATTCTTCAATATATCTTCTTTTGTGATCAGCAGAAGAAATAATTTCATACATGTTTGGAACAACTTGAGGGTGAGTAAATGGTGACAGAATTTTCATTTTTGGGTGAACTATCCCTTTAATGGACTATTTTAACATTACATTGAGGTTCAGCCTCAACTTTCCCACATGCTAGTTCACACCAATAAAACACTTTAGCTTATTTGAAACGCTGTTTGTGCAGAAGTCTGTATTGAAAAGTTGTCACTAACAGTTAAGGCCTATGCAAATTTTGACGACTGATTCCATCTAACTGTAGCGCTAGCGAAACTAATGTGCCTCCTTGTGGTAGCTAGAGATGCTAAACTGCGGCAGGGTTGCCAGGTCTGTGTAACAAAACTAGCCCAAAGGACAATCAAAAATAGCCCAAATGTACCCCATTGACCATATCCCAAATATCAAAACTCAAAATATGAGTTTCCACTTTCGCAGGGAAACCGTGGACTTGGCAACCGTGATCGGCGGCTAGTTTTACCTCAGTCAGCTGCTCAACGCCTCAGATTCACATTTTCCAAGGCCAATCTCTCCATTTTCTGATTGTGAACAAAATAAATGGCCAGGCCTACGTAATTTAATGCATTTAAAAAGATTAAAATTAGATATTAGGACACTAGCCTATATATAAAAAATGCAACATGACGAATAACTGAAATAAAGAATACAAAAATACAGCAACAGCAGCATACAAGCAGCGAACAAAACAATAGGTAGCCTAATAAATAATTTCAGATAATAAATAAACATTTAGGCTGTATTCATATTTTATTGTATTAAGAAAAATATGAATACAGCCTAAAATACATCATTTTATTGTATTAAGAAAAATATGCAACCTGTTTCATAAAACGTAAAACCAAACAAAAGCATCTGACAAACATTAGAGACGGACATATTCATGAGGCCATGTTTATAACGTGTCCTCCTACGTTAATTTTCATAATGACCAGCAGAGGGAGCAATGACTCCAAGTATGCGTATAATCTTAATTGCTGCTATGGCCCTTATTGCAACAGGTGATCTCTCAGATTTTACACATTGCTTCATTGACATTTGGAGGTTATAATAGCGGTAGGCTAATTAAGTAGTATTAAAATATTAATAATAATATCAATATTTGCTGGTTAATTCCACTAAAGAGATTACCTGTTTGTTCAAACAATGGCAGAAAGTAAGAGCCATCATAGTTTGCAGATGCATTTTGGTGCAGCTGTTTAACACGCTTTATAAAGAAGAACATGAATAACCAAACAACTTAATCAAATTACTAACGGAACTATTAATGTGGACTTGCCAACATAAATCACTTCCAAATCTTATCAACCTAATTCCTGAAGTTAATCCATCCTATTCCCAACTGAGCTTGCATGAAAAACATTCTTCCAGTTGCTCTGAAAACAATCCACCTGCATCATGCACAGCACACATTCAAACAGAAAAACATCAACTGATGTTCTCGCTGCTGCTTAAACCAAACCTTCATACATTAGGAGACATGACGCACGTTATTAATGCACAGTTGGATGTATTTTGCTGTGGCAGGCATCCAAATTGTTAAACATCAGTATTCTTGGACACAGCTATCACAAGCTGTGAAAACATCCTAATTGTGTTTCTGTGGAATTCTTGGAAGGGAGTATAAAAAGACATATAGCTTCAGATTAAATAATGCAGAACCTCAAATTTCAGCTTTCAACAGACAGAGAAAATGGCGCTTTTAAAATAGGCAGCATACCAGAAACAACACAAATCATCTGGAATTGAACTTGGCACGCTCTAATCAGAAGTATTGTGAAAGACGAGGAGTGAGAGATTGAGCTGCCATCTTCAGTATGATGCTCCTGGGAGCGAGGACTTGTGAAACATTGTTTGCAGTAGTCTTTGGTGAGGTCCCCGCTGAGCGAAAAACCTCCCGGGTGTGCCAACCAAGTGCATTTGAGTTCTGTGGCATGCATGGCCCATGAAAGCTGCTTCATCAAATGTTGCACGATTACTCACAAGATGCGTGCACACACCCAAACAGACATGTAAGGACAGGTAAATAAATAACAGGGGAAAGCATCTTCAGAAGCTCTCCACTGTGTTATGGCTGCTCTGAAACTGTGTAGATACACTACAGGCTAACAAAATTGTTATTAGCATCCAAAGCAGGGCTCCCCATCACTTTTGGGGCTACTTTGAATCTGTAGGTTACAAGCTAATGCTATACTCATAATTTCAAGTTGTTCAATTATCCTGTAGAAAAAAAATATGAATCAGTGAGTCGTTTTTATTCGGTTCACCGTGCATGCAGCTAACTGAAATGAACCAATGATAAGACTTTTAGTAACGACTCATTGCTTTTCCTCATACAAAGCTGACTTTAAAAGACTTCCCTGTTGAAAAAACCAGCATATGCTGGTAAGGTAGGTTTTGAAGCTGCTATGCTGGTTTGAGCTGGTTTAGGCTGGTCTTATGCTGGTCCAGGACCAGGACAGGACCAGCACTTGACCAGAATAAACCAGCTCATACCAGCATACCAGCTTCAAAAACCTACCTTAACCAGCATATGCTGGAATAGCATTTTTAACTATTTTTATTGTACGTTTTTCTCCATTTGGAGTGTTTGACAGTGACATGGATACTATATCTGTCAAATAGCANTTGAGCTGGTTTAGGCTGGTCTTATGCTGGTCCAGGACCAGGACAGGACCAGCACTTGACCAGAATAAACCAGCTCATACCAGCATACCAGCTTCAAAAACCTACCTTAACCAGCATATGCTGGAATAGCATTTTTAACTATTTTTATTGTACGTTTTTCTCCATTTGGAGTGTTTGACAGTGACATGGATACTATATCCTGTCATCCTTCATCTCTTTTTGTGTTCAAAACACGGTTTATTCAACAGTAGTAGCCTATCTGTCAAATAGCAACAAAAAAAAAGGTTATAATTCGCGCTGTTTTTCAAATGGGGGACCGACAAAACCAATCCAAACATATTTTACATATATTTTTTTCATTAGTTGTACACAAACGTTGCACTAATGTTGCAATTACATGCAGCGTTTCTCAAATTACAGAGAAATATTCGACATAGCACCGAGAGTTAAGGCAAAACATCCATGTGGTATTTATGAAGCTTTTCTTCGCGTGCTTTACGTACATACAACATGTGGCATAACAGATGTGGCATATGGAACAGGTCTCTATGGTGGGAACGAGGGAAATGTACATATCACTGACAGAAAAAAAAAACATAACTCAAGAGACCCCTACTGACAGCCGTGTTATTCCACGAAACAGCGCTATGCAGCATTCAACGCCGCGTGACCTGACGTGTCGCATGTGCTGTCGTTCCGATGAATAACCTTTAAAAGTCATAGGCTAGAACTTATTCATATCACAACTGGGATTAAAGTCAACTGTAGGTGTCTTTTTTCGTCTTATTCTTCCGCAACATCCCTTTCAATATACTGAAAATAATTGAGTGCAAAGGGAATCACATGGGTTTTCTTCATCAGGGGCCAGCTGTCTAGGAAAGATTAAACACTTGGATTTCTCCCACAGTTCTCTGAGAGCAGCCGAGCTGACCAGCTGTTGCTCACTATGAAACCCCTACATTTAGGACGTGTTCCCCTTTAACGAACCCAAAAAGAGCCACAACTGAATGTAGTAGCCTACTAATCCACTGCATTCGCTGAGCTTCGCCATTCGCGGTCTCGCTCTTAAATGCAATCAAAACAATGAGGCTTATTTCACGCTGAGTGAAAGCCCTCGACAGCACGTGACTGGATTCTGCCGGAAGGCTTATAGCCTATATTTGCTCTGTAAAAAAGTCTAAACACCATGAGACAAAATACATAGACATACATAAGGACATTAGGAATTTAAAATGGTAAGGTGTAGCAAATATGCACATTTTGATGAAAAAAATGTGAGTCGAAAGCTAGTCTGTGGGCTATGCTATGTAGCCTATTCATTTAGCATTTCTTTTTTTTCTTTTTTTAGGTGACATGTAGCCTACATTTCAATTTACTTAAACAAAAGCATTACTAAAAAGTCTTAAAAGTTGTCCCCGGTTATCCATCAACCCATCATCTTTCCTTTTTATTATTTTATCTTAAAGAGCGATCTTTAATGTCAGCCCTGTTACCATGATTTCTGTATACTGAACAATTGATGTTTGAAAAATGGCCTGCAGAAATATCGGTACCAAATTTCCTTTATATAAAGTATGCTGTTGTTTTATGACTTCAAGCACAGTGAATTAAGTCGCCAAAACACTTAAACACATTATGTGTCTGATAGAATGTTAAAAATCTTACAGAATTAAAAACCACCTTGGAAAAGGCACCTGTTTCATAGTATAACCCATATTACATTTTCATCTGTTCCAATTTATGAATAACAGCTGCCTGACGATTCATATTTATTCCACACATATGCTATTTGTCATAATTTGACATTTAGGAATTTCGTTATCCATCATTTCAACATGACTTCCGATGAGTGACGTGAATGCTGACAAAATTAAACATTCTATTTTAAAAAATGATGAATATAATAAGAAATCTCTTACAAAATGCACTGATTTTGAGAAGTGAGACTTTTGATTATTATTATAGACTCCTTCTCACATCCTCTTACTATACAGTGGGTTAAATAATGTGGGCGAATAAAAATGACTAAATACGTCATTGGTTTACTTAAAAAAAAATAACTGAATGCATTAAGCATTCAAAAAATATACATTTAATAAAATATTTATTAATGTAATTATTTAAATACATTTTTATAAATATAATATTTAAATATTATTTAAATTATACAACATTTATTATGATTTTTTACATTATTTGAATAATTTGATCGTCCTAATGTTTTTATATAGTATAAGTATAGTACTTTTTAAATATGTTTTATAGGTTTAACAAAGTCGTCAAATCTAAATTTTTTCCAACTCCCACTTTTGAGGGTTTATAGGCAGACAGAGTTACAACATTCACAGCTGAAAGGGGCATTAGCTTCATGCCCACCGGGATCTGACTCTGCAATCCTAATGTTTCAACATGGAGCGCTGTAGATGCAGCTCAAGAGACTTATGCACTGGCCTCATTTCTGTAATCAAAAACCTTTGCTGAACTCGAGATGGGAATGAAGGATAAGACTAAAGAGACGAAAGCCTTGGAAGTTTGAGTCACAGCCTTGAGCAGATGGGTTTTATTTAGTGCTCTCACAAACATTTGGAATCACTGTTAACATAATTCCCCAAACTGTGTAAGATAAATGTGTTTTCAAAGTTTTTGATGCAAATTTGCAATGAGCTTCATGCATGCAACAAAAATGTGTCTATTTAAATGGCAATTTAAACATTACCGTGCAAGTGCACACAGATATTCTCAGTGCTTCAGAAATTAAATACGCATTTCAATATAAACGCATTTGTGGAGGCTTGCATTGGAAATTTTATATACAAATTATACTGGTAAGTAACTAAGTTTTAAGAAGAAACTACATGTCATTCCCAGAGCACAGCAAACTACCAAACCGTAACCATAAGTGGTTGTTAGGCGTTGTCTGCTTTGGAATTTCTGGGTTGGGTCATTTAGGATCACCTAAGCGTTCTTCATTCAAGACAAAATACAATTTTTAACAGAACGATGTGTGAATCTGTCATTGCAATGGTTTTCCATAAACTAAGCCTCTCAGGAAACAGGTCTTCATACTTTAGCAAGCCACATTTTTTAATTAAGAGGGTAAGTTAATTTCTTTGTATTAGGAATGAAGTAAGTGTCTCACATTTCTGAGAAAGTTATTGACATGATGTCTATTGAATGATAAAGGTTCCGAAAGGTTTTTTTTTTCAAAAAGATTCTTTGGCTTTGATGGTTCCATGAAGAACCATTATCATCAATGGACACTTTCCAATTCACAAAAGGTTCTTTATCGGCATCGATGGTTCCGTGAAGAACCTTTATCACAATGGAAACTTTCCAATTCACAAAAGGTTCTTTATCGGCATCGATGGTTCCATGAAGAACTTTTATCCTAATGGAAACTCTCCAATTCATAAAAGGTTCTTTATCGGCATCGATGGTTCCATGAAGAACCTTTATCCTAATGGAAATTTTCCAATTCACAAAAGGTTCTTTATCGGCATCGATGGTTCCACAAAGAACCTTTATCCTAATGGAAACTTTCCAATTCACAAAAGGTTCTTTATCTGCATCGATGGTACCGTGAAGAACCTTTATCACAATGGAAACTTTCCAATTCACAAAAGGTTCTTTATCGGCATCGATGGTTCCGTGAAGAACCTTTATCACAATGGAAACTTTCCAATTCATAAAAGGTTCTTTATCGGCATCGATGGTTCCGTGAAGAACCTTTATCCTAATGGAAACTTTCCAATTCACAAAAGGTTCTTTATCGGCATCGATGGTTCCGTGAAGAACCTTTATCACAATGGAACCTTTCCAATTCACAAAAGGTTCTTTATCGGCATCGATGGTTCCATGAAGAACCTTTATCCTAATGGAAACTCTCCAATTCACAAAAAGTTCTTTATCGGCATCGATGGTTCCATGAAGAACCTTTATCCTAATGGAAACTCTCCAATTCACAAAAGGTTCTTTATCGGCATCGATGGTTCCATGAAGAAATTTTATCCTAATGGAACCACAGAAGGTTCTTTATTGTGAAAAAGTTTCTTCACCTCTTTTAAGAACTGTTCATTGAAAGGTTCTTTGGGGAACCTTAGTTCTTCTACACTCTTAAAATAAAAGTTCTAAAAGGGTGTTTTCACAGCGATGCCACAGAAGAACCATTTCTGGTCCGTTTTCTTTCCACTATAAAGAACCTTTTGTGGTTCCATGATGATAAAGGTTCTTCATGGTACAATTGATGCCACTAAAGAAACTTATTCGCATCACTGCAAAAAAAAAAAAAACCCTTTTGGAAACTTTATTTTTAAATTTAACAGTGTAATATTCAGCAGACATCCTGTCAGTATCCAATAAAGAGCCTTTGCAATCACAGGTCACAAATCAATGTTTACAAAATGTGGAACTTAAAACTGTAAAACATTGAAGGAAATGACTTGTCAGGATTAGGATCATGTTTACATGTCAGGATCACTTCAGCTTTGATTTCAAGCACATGCGTAAACCGTAGTGCCAGAGCAATTGCATTCAATTTCATATCTTTGTGAGAACATTTTCTTGTGTAGATTCAAGTATAAAAATGAGTATAAATATTATACATGTGTAATCAAAGAAAGTAAATGTTTAGATACACGCATGTAGGAGTGTGTTTATGAAAGGGCACGTGCATGTGTTTTCCTGCATTTATTTTTAGCATTAATTCCAAATACCAAGTTGCATGTTTGTTTAACACTTTCATAGATGAAGACAAACAAATCCAAAGAAGTGCTGCAATAAGACATTTCAGAATTGCTTGATTTGTGTAATTTTTTTTTTTTTTTTTTTTAAACCGTCTGTCTCACTGCTATCTGGCCAATGAGACTCAAGGTGGCCAAACACACCCATCTCCCTGAATGGAAATCACACTGATATTTGTGACCTGCCAAGATCAAGTGATTAGCACATATTATGTTGTTGGTTTTCAAGTTGGCAAATAATGACACAGGTGTGTTTTAGTTCAGCAGGAGGCATTCTGTGTGAACATAGAGTACAATGTTTCGATTTGAAGTAACATATTAATTTGGTGCAAAGTGCTGATCAAACAATGATTTAGACTGTGGGCGATTTTATCAGATGGTTGTGATAACCTTAGGTAGACTGTGATGATCAAAAAGGAATTATTTAGGAATGTAAATCAGATCTAGGCATAGCACCAACATTATATA
>RJVU01053127.1:9901189-9912320 GCA_003731715.1 Anabarilius grahami | reverse complement strand
AACCATCTTCCCACAGTTTTCCATTATCAAGTGAAGGTCCACTTCTTCAGCAAGAGCACAATAAGTTACACCGACCAGCCCATGAAGATCTCATTGTATGGAATCCACGGCGAGAAGGAGAATATCCCTTACGTTATGTAAGTTAACAGCATTTCCTGATAGATATGTCTGGACAGGCTCTGAATGAACTACCAAAAGCCTAAAAATGCAATGTTAAGATGTTTACTAGGATCCAGAGATTTTTTCCTTGGTTTCACTGATTTCAGTGACCTTAAGTTCCAAAAAAAAAAGGTCATGATGTTACAGATGGTTTTTGATTCCACAGGCCTGCTTTAAACACAAACTCCACCATATCCTTCCTTTTGACCACGGATACAGACATCGGAGAGCTGCTGATGGTAAAACTTCTCTGGGAGAAAGACTCCCTCATCAGCTGGCCCTGGTGGAACCCTGATACCTTTCACATTCGCAAATTACGCATTAAATCAGGAGAGACACAATCTAAGTAAGCAGAGAGACTTTTTCTATTACATTACTATTGTGCATTTTATTGCATTTATTTTTATTTTATACCTTTAATACTTAAGATTACCTCAATGTTAAATTCATGTATTTTTTGATCCAGGGTCATCTTCAGTGCAAAAGAAGGTGAATTTTCCTACCTTTCCCGTGGAGGTGAGGCCGCCATCTTCGTGAAAGACAAAGAAGCCCAGTCGAGCCGCAAAAACCAGAGGTAAATTTCCATCCGCCGTGCACCCAATCTATTGATACAGCTCCATAAAATGACCTTCCCCATTCAGTTGTTATGTTCTTGTTTTATTTGTTGTGGTGGGTTTTGTTTGACTAAACCCTCTGCACTTTACTCTGGCAGATTGCACAAGTTAAAGATGCACGGAAGTTCGTTCAAACAGAACACAGAGTAAAGGCACACGTCGAAATCCACCTCTGCTGGGATCTGGCACGGAATCTGCCAGGGAAACTGGAATGTTAGAAACTGATCCAAACTTCACCTGACCCAAATCCAGAAACACATCCTGCAAGAAACTGCATCTTGAAAATGTTACTGCTGTGCAGTTTTAAAACAAAAACAAAAATCACTTTGGATACTGCTCAAGACACATTGCAGGTCTTGTGAGACTATCTTTAATGAAATCATTTAATCCATAAACTGATAATCATGTCTCTATGCAATATATTTATACAAGTAATCAGTTTTAGTCTGAAAGGACTTGCACTTAGTTAACAGGGTTTGCTAGTTGTCCACCAAAGAGACTTTCCTTTCTGGAGAAAGATGCCATTCGAAACATGTTACTATTCATTTGGTTTATCAGTATTACTCTTGAAATTCCACTTAGAAACATTTAGGTTATTTAGCTGTTTGTTTAGTAGTACTGTGAATTAGGTTGTACCAAAGCGGTTTCCTAGCTATGCTAATCCTCTTTGCCTCAGTTCCGAAAGCAAAACTTTCAGATTTGCCTTTGTTGCAGCCTGCAGTCAGTCTCAATGAAATGCTTTAGCAAAAAAATGGGACCAGAACCACTGAATGAAGATGAAATGATTACTGTAAATATTTGTAATTGTCATTATATATATATATATATATACTTACAAACAGCTCTTCAAATGTCTACCTTTCATTTCTTGGGTTTTTGGGTTTGGCACAGGTCACTTTAAAGGCTTTGCCTCCATTTGATTCAGTTTTGTTTGGTAAAACGAGCAAAATCAACAAACAATTCTGCCACTTTTGTTTTGCTTCTCATCACCCCTTTCAAAGCACCTCAAAGGTTGTTTTCATATAGATTTTGTTAAAAGTAATGAGGCATGAAACTACTTTCGTTCACACAGCCAAGAAGTAAAACAAGCATTTCATCTAAAAAATAACGGTCACAGTTTTCCAAACTTTCCACTAAAAGCCACAAATAAATAAAAAATGTACCTTTTCCCTATTTAATGAATGTATATATTTGTATATTAAGCACATAATATATGTATTACATGTTTCTGGAGTGCGTTTTTGAGTCATGTAGACTCTATAGACTCTATTTTTATAAACAAACATTGACTGGATGAAGTTAATGGAACTGATCAGTATTTGGTCGCCTGTTGTGATCATATGAATCTATAAGCCGTGCACTGTATGATGTCATTTTAATAAACATTACATCACGTATGTATGAGCACTTAAGATTTTTAATTTAAAACTTCACCTTCTTTATTTTATGTGCAAATGCCATGACTATTAAAGGGTTAGTTCACTCAAAAATGACAATTTTGTCATTAATTACTCACCCTCATGCTTCAGAAAAGTAGGAAAGACATCATAAAAGTAATCCATGTGACTCCAGTGGTTTAACCTCAATTTTATAAAATGTTGATGCAAGAGCAGACGTTGCATGAGATATATTTTGTAAATAATGTGGTAAATGATGTTTTTTGCACAAACAAAGCACTTGCGTCGCTTCATTAAATTGAGGTTAAACCACTGTAGTTGCATGAATGACTTTTATGATGTCTTTACTACCTTTCTAGGGCTTGAAAGTGGTAGTTGCGTAGGCTGTCAATGGAGGGGCAAGCTCTTAGAAGCTCTCAGATCTCATCAAAAAGATCTCCATTTGTGTTCTGAAGATGAACGAAAGTCTCACGGGTTTGGAACGAAATGAGGGTGAATAAATAATGACAGAATTTTCATTTTTGGGTGAACTAACCCTTTAAAATTCACCGAAATGCTTTAAAGTGACACTAAATCTCATTTTAAATAAGTGTTTTAGATATTTTATATCTCAAACTAATTAAAACTATTTTGAAATTGGCTGGTAATTTCACAGCATCAACAGAAATCTGGGAAAGCTTGACTTTTTTAGCAAGGCCTTAATTTCTATAGATGTTTAAGTGAAGTTCACAACATAATTTCGGGAGGAGTGAACCCATCTAATATTTCAATTAGTGAAATTCAAACATAATTTCAAGAGGAGGGAACCCTAATCTTTCAATTAACGACCAGAGCATATAAGCAGATACTCACCCTGCTCTGGCATCAGTTGTTTCGATATCACTCCACCTCCCCAACTCCACCACATAATTTAGGCATCTCATCTATCGTACTCCTCTTCCAGGCACTAGTAGTTCCTGGGGGGAATATCTAAGCTAGAGTTGAAGCTGCTTCCTCGAGCCCCTCCCCAGCGGACAGCAAGCCAAATACACTTAAACTTATTAGCTTAAAGATTTTATGAGGAAACAAACTCGTGAAATAGTTGCAAGAGAAAGTGAACCACATGCAGAATCTGTGAAAATGTGAATAATTTTAACAAAATGAGATTTTCACCCCTCCGACTCTTAATGCATCGTGTTTCCTTCTGGAGCATCAGTGAATGTTTGAACCTTTTTTAATAGTTGTGTTTGAGTCCCTCGGTTGTCCTCAGTGTAAAAAGATGAATCTCAAAATCATACAGTCACTGTTGGAAAGGGTTCAAATATGCAAAAAATCCTTGAAAACTGAAGAATCTGCAGGACATGGAGGATTTTTCTGAAGAAGTCAAGTCAAGTCACCTTTATTTATATAGCGCTTTTTACAATGCAGATTGTGTCAAAGCAGCTTTACAGTGATAACTGGTATATAATCTTGGCTGCACAGCAGCTCTTAAAGAATAGTGTCAATGCAGGCAGATCAAAAGCACTGTTGAATAAATGTCAAGAATACTGTTGAATATTGAATGTCAAGTCAAATGTCAAGTGTTCCCAACTAAGCAGGCCAAAGGCGACAGCGGCAAGGAACCGAAACTCCCAACAGGTGACATCAGGTGGCAAACAGGTGGCAAATAGGTGTTAAAGTGGAGAAAAAAAAACCTTGGGAGAAACCAGGCTTAGTCGGGGGGCCAGTTCTCCTCTGGCGAACAGTGCTTTGTTACGATTCAGGTTGCTATCATAAGTCTGATAGGATCGCAACATTCAAAGTATTGCTTACAGTTCCATCCGGTTGAGGATCGTATTCATCATGCCGGTATGGACGGTTTGTTGAGGAACTGTGCTACTGGCTGTCGTGTCGATGAGGCCTTCACACTG
Source organism: Anabarilius grahami (assembly GCA_003731715.1). NCBI lineage: Eukaryota > Metazoa > Chordata > Actinopteri > Cypriniformes > Xenocyprididae > Anabarilius > Anabarilius grahami. The sequence goes on along the minus strand of RJVU01053127.1, from coordinate 9,908,261 downwards.
GATGATCTAGTTGACTCGATCTCTGCTGATACTTCAGGGCTGCGTTGTGGTCGTGTCAGGGCACCGGTCCTTGGTCTCATCTGGGTACGGCCCGGATCCGGTTGACTACGGTAAACCTCGGGATAAACAGAAAGACTAATATTAGCGAAGATGCCATTCTTTTTCTGATGTTACGAGTACATCTGGTGTTATAGGAGGTGTTGCTGGTTCCGGCTGACCTAATTTATGCAGCCTAATAATCCTTTAACGGATTTGAAAATATAAATTGATAATGTGTTATGTGTATGCCAGGTTAAAGAGATGCGTTTTTAGTCTAGATTTAAACTGACAGAGTGTGTATGCTTCCCGAACAATGCTAGGAAGATTGTTCCAGAGTTTAGGTGCCAAATAGGAGAAGGATCTACCGCCTGCGGTTGATTTTGATATTCTAGGTATTATCAGCTGGCCTGAATTCTGAGATCGCAATAAACGTGAAGGATTATAATGCTTTAAGAGCTCGCTTATGTACTGGGGAGCTAAACCATTTAGTGCTTTGTAAGTAATTAACAAGATTTTAAAATCTATACGATGTTTAACAGGAAGCCAATGCAGTGATGACAGAACTGGGCTAATATGGTCATACTTCCTAGTTCTAGTAAGAACTCTAGCTGCTGCATTTTGTACGAGCTGTAGTTTATTTATCAAGCGGGAGGAACAACCACCCAGTAGAGCGTTACAGTAATCTAGCCTCGAGGTCATGAACGCATGAACTAACTGTTCTGCATTCTTCATTGAGAGCATATGTCGTAGTTTAGATATATTTTTAAGATGGAAGAATGCGGTTTTACAGATGCTAGTAACATGGCCTTCAAATGAAAGATTGGTATCAAAGAGCACACCCAGGTTCCTAACTGACGACGAAGACTTAACAGAGCAGCCATCAAGTGTTGGACAGTAGGCTATTCTAGGTTATTACATGAAGAAGTTTTCGGTCCAAAAATGAGAATCTCTGTTTTTTCAGAATTTAGTAGTAGGAAATTACTGGTCATCCAGTTTTTTATATCAGCTATACATTCTGTTAATTTTGCGAATTGGTAAGTTTCGTCAGGGCGCGAAGAAATATAGTGCTGAGTATCATCAGCGTAACAATGAAAACTAATGCCATGCTTCCTAATGATATCTCCCAAGGGTAGCATGTACAGAGTGAAAAGCAACGGTCCTAGTACTGAGCCTTGCGGTACTTCATATTGAACTTGTGATTGATATGACCTCTCTTCGTTTACTACTACAAACTGATAACGGTCAGATAAGTATGATTTGAACCATGACAATGCAATTCCACTAATGCCAACATAGTTTTCGAGTCTATTTAGAAGAATATTGTGATCAATAGTGTCAAATGCAGCACTAAGGCCGTGTGTCCACCTAAGCGTTTTTTCCAGCGACCAGCGTACTTTTTCAATTGTTTTCAATGGGAACGCCGCGTTTTTTAAACGCCAGGAGCGCATCGAGGCGCTGAGCGTCTTTTTCACGCTCAAGCGCTGAGAGCTCGGCGTTTTTTACCGGTCGCCTCGAGTTGAAGAATGTTCAACTTTGAGTAAAACGCAGCGCTCATCACTGTCACTTTTTAGCCAGCCGTCCAATCAGAGTGGAGGAGGGGCGGGACAAATACAACTCCGACCAACTGTTACATTCTTGCTGTACAGCGACATCAACAAACAGAAACAAAATGGATGAGAAATTAATATTCCTGGTCTCCGAACATACATAGCAAGTAATTCCACATTGTGTCAACATTTTTAGTCTGAAACAAATTCCTGCTAAATCATTTACAAGTTAACAGTGCCATGGATGTTCCGTATCATAGCAACAAAGCGTCTCAACGGAAAAAAACGCTGCGCAGCAGAAGCGCTCTGAAGCGCTCACAGATAGGCGTTTTAAACAGAGCGCCTAGCGTTTTCAGCTGGCTAAAAACGCTTTGGTGGACACGGGGCCTAAGATCCAGTAACACTAATAGAGAGATACAACCACGATCTGATGATAAGAGCAAATCATTAGTAGTTCTAATGAGAGCAGTCTCAGTACTATGGTACGGTCTAAATCCTGACTGGAAATCCTTACAGATACTATTTCTTTCTTAAAAGGAACATAGTTGTGATGAAACTGCCTTTTCTAGTATTTTTGACAGAAAAGTAAGATTTGAGATCGGCCTGTAATTGACTAATTCTCTAGGATCAAGTTGTGGTTTTTTAATAAGAGGTTTAATAACAGCCAGCTTAAAAGTTTTTGGTACGTATCCTAGTGATAAAGATGAATTAACAATATTAAGAAGAGGATCTATGACCTCTGGAAGCATCTCTTTCAATAGCTTAGTCGGTATAGGGTCTAACATACATGTGGATGATTTTGATGATTTAACAAGTTTAGACAATTCTTTCTCTCCTAAAGCAGTAAATGAATTGAATTTTTCCTCAGGGATACTACAATGCACTGTCTGACATGATACTGCAGTAGACGGTTTCTCTAATATTATCAATCTTGCAAGTAAAGAAGTTCATAAAGTCATTATGCTGTGCTCTTTGGAAACATCAGAAGTTGAAGCTTTGTTTCTTGTTAATTTAGCCACTGTATCAAATAAATACCTAGGGTTGTGTTTATTTTATTCTAAAAGTTTTGAAAAATAGGCAGATCTAGCAGTTTTTAAGGCCTTTCTGTACTCAATCATTCTCTCTCTCCACGAAATGCGAAATACTTCTAGTTTTGTTTTCTTCCAGCTGCGCTCCATTTTTCTAGCTGCTGTTTTTAGGGCCCGAGTGTGCTCATTGTACCATGGCGTTGGATTAATTTCCTTAATCTTTTTTAAACGCAAAGGAGCAACTGAGTCTAATGTGCTGGAAAAGACAGAGGCAATAGTTTCTGTTGCAACATCGAGGTCTTCTAAGCTGTCTGGTATGCTAAGGCGATGAAACTGATCAGGAAGATTATTTATAAAGCGATCTTTAGTGGTAGAAGTGATGGTTCTACCATATTTATGGCAGGGAGGCAGTTTAGCCGCTTTAACTAAATGTAGTATACACGAGACTAGATAATGATCTGAGATGTCGTCACTCTGCTGCAGAATTTCAACGGCATCAATATCGATTCCATGTGACAATATTAGATCTAAAGTATGATTACGACAATGAGTGGGTCCTGACACGTGTTGTCTAACACCAATAGAGTTTAGAATGTCTGTAAATGCCAATCCCAATGAGTCTTTTTTATTATCTACATGGATATTAAAATCACCAACAACAAGGACTTTATCTGCAGCTAGTACTAATTCTGATAGAAAATCGGCAATTTCTTTGATAAAGTCTGTATGGTGTCCTGGTGGCCTGTATACAGTAGCCAGCACAAATGTCAACTTACATAATGTTACGTAAAGCACCATCACTTCGAAGGAATTATATTTGAAAGACTTCTGGCTGATACTGTAAATATTACTATAAATTACAGCAACACCTCCCCCTTTGCCTTTCTGTCGAGGATTGTGTCTATAATCATAACCTTGAGGGCTAGACTCATTTAAAGTAATGTAATCGTCCGGTTTTAGCCAGGTTTCTGTCAAACACAGCACATCTAGATTATTGTCTGTGATAATATCGTTCACAATAAGTGCTTTTGAAGAAAGTGATCTAATATTTAACAACCCAAGCTTTATCATTTGTTTATCATTATTATCTCTATTTTTTATTTGTTGAACATCAATTAAATTTTTACCATTAAATGGGTTTGGAAGTTTTTTGTTTTTACTAATTCGGAGTACAGACACAGTCTCTATGTGATAATATCTAGGTGCGAGAGTTTCTATGTGTTGGGAATTATCTGACTTCTGTAACGTGAGGCAGCTAGCAGACGGTCGGTTTAGCCAGTCTGTCTGCTTCCTGTCCTGGGCCCCAGTTTGTCATGTTTTAGTTCTAAGACTATGTGCCATATTACTAGAGAGAAGAGCAGCACCATCCCGAGAGGGATGAATACCATCTCTTTTCAACAGGTCAGGTCTGCCCCAAAAACTTTTCCAATTGTCTATGAAACCTATATTATTCTGCGGACACCACTTAGACAGCCAGCCATTGAGTGATGATAATCTGCTAACTATCTCATCACTCCGATGAACAGGAAAAGGGCCAGAGCAAATTACTTCTCCTGACATTGTACTTGCGAGTTCACACACCTCTTTAATGTTAATCTGAGTGATCTCCGACTGGCGAAGTCGAACATCATTTGTGCCGACGTGAATAATAATTTTAGAGTATTTACGATTAGCATTAGCCAGCACTTTTAAATTTGCTTTGATGTCAGGTGCTCTGGCTCCCGGCAAACATGTGACTATGGTGGCTGGTGTCTCTATTTTCACGTTCCGTGTAATAGAATCGCCAATAACTAGGGCACTTTCAACAGGATTCTCAGTGGGTGCATCACTGAGTGGGGAGAACCTGTTTGATGTTCTTATTGGAACGGAAGAGTGGTGTTTTCCGCGGCTAGGCCGCCTCACCGTTACCCAAGTGCCCTGCTGCGCGGGCTCTACAGCCGGAACCGAACAATGTACAGAGTTCACTAAGCTAGTCGCATCCAAAACAGTATCTGAAGCCCCTGCATTCTTACTATCCTCGATTAAAGTTTGGATGCGAGTCTCTAATTCTGAGATTCTCTCTGTCAGCCTGACTATTTCCCTACATTTATGACATGTAAATCCCTCGTCGCTGACAGAGAGAGCTATGCTAAACATGTGACAAATGGAACAGGTAACAATTCTGGGAGAGGGTGACATGATTCACCGTGTTTGTAGGAATAGTGCTCAGTTAAACTGCTCAGAACAAACAAGGGACTCAAGAACAACCATCACAAAAAACAAACAAAACAGTTGTGGATCATCCAGGTAACCACATACAGTATTAAGAACCAATGGTTCACAAACGAATGGGGTTATTTTAATAAATTCAGCTTTTCTTATCAACTATGTAAACATCTTTTATGTAAAATATCTTACTCAGGACAGTACTAAATAAAAAATCAAATGCATTTTGTATGATCTTTCTTATTTTGTTAAAATCATTCACATTTTCACAGATTCTGCAAGTGGTTCAAATACTTTTTCTTGCAACTGTACATAATCTAATAAAATGACATTTAATTTAAATTAATTTAATCTAATAAAAAGTCATTAAAATGTCTACTTCCTGTCATTGTTTTGTTTATGTTAGCTCCATTCATATAAGATATTATGTGAGTCATCCATTCAAATAATAATGTGAGTGTGTAAAACACTCAAATGACTCACATTGTTTAGTGAGAGAGCGACTCACGTGTAGTAACCTCAAATCAAAACACAAGGAGCTTGTTTTTCAAGATACCCACCCCTTTTCATGGAATGGAGTTCTTGGAATGAAAATACAACATTCCGATACTTTCATTAGCCAGAACCTTCTGCAGGGAGACTGTTGTGAAATTTCAGTGTTGAATTTTTGGTATATACTCTACTTCTGGCAACGTTTCACAAATAGGGATAAAAATGTTAGATATGGAGTTTTAAATCTGATTTTGGCTTATCACACTCAAATTCCTCTGGGAAATCAAAATCGACCTCCTCTGAGTTCATGTATGGTGGACAATGATTTCTAGAACTCCATCTGCTAAAGAGCATGTGACAGGTCATTAGTTGTGTTTTTGTTCTTGAAGAACATTTTGGATGATAGCAGCAACTCGTGCCTGGTCCTAGTTACGTTATGACAAACGGAAGGAATGACCACAGCGCAGTTGTCATTGAGAGTTTTGGCAGGGTCCAAGTGTTATGATGTGATTGACACAATGCGTGCAAAGAGCATTTAAGGTACTTGCACATAAAGAGTTATAAATCTTTATCATCTCAAATGACAAGGAAAGAGAAAATTTTTTTTTTTTATTCACTCTTCTCTATAATATTTTGCATGAATATGTTATCTGACCCATTTAGTTATACAACCCAAGCTTAGATACAAACTACTATCTGCAGTTTCTAGGCCCCGTTCCCATATAGACACTACTGGTCAAAATTTTTGAATAATTAAGGTTTTTTTGTTTATGAAAGAAGACTCTAATGCTAGCCAAGGCTTCTCTTATTTGATAAAAAATACAGTAAAAATGGAAATATTGTATTAAGAAAGAAAGAAAGAAAAAAAGAAAAGTGAATTCAAGGTGACAACTCCATGTTTTATTATGGTAAAACTTCGACATCGACAGCTCCTGACTAACAACAAATGTGTGACCGTATTACCCCGCCTGTGGGCTGAGACCAATGGTGCTATTAGTAGTGCTATTTAGGAACTTAACTGAAGTCTGAGGCTCAGATATCATTTGCCAGGCTTTCAAACAGCACCAGGAGTTTGGGAATATTTTATCCTCTCAGTTTATATCAGCTTGCGCGCGCGATAGGAATTGGCGAAGGTCACAAGTGCACAAAGTTTACGCAGAAAAGATATGAACATTTTCTCATTCCAATGCGTTTCGTGGCTCGTATTAAGCTTCACTGGTCTGTTCGTCGCTGCTCTGGAGGAAGAAAACTTCTCGAACGAAGTCTTTGGTAAGATGTTTGTTGATGCTCCGTGAGAAAGGAATTCGGAAAACCTGAGGCGTTATTTTATTTGGACGGGGTGCGTTTCTTTAATTTTTAATGTCTGCGATTTTAACTCCAACCGCAAATCCTGCGTTTTCATGGCAAAGCTTTAATATCCGGCATCTCTCTGAGGTTTTAAATCCACGAATTAGCATGTAAAAGACGTCGGTCCATTTACTTGACATTTCTTCGAGTCAACCAGATGTTAGCTGATGTTTTAATTAGAGGATTAAAGCATCGATTAAAGCTGTGATAATAGTGTAAATATACTATGGCTCCACCCACTTTGTATGTCAGCTGAGTTGAACTATGGAAATATTTACTGTCCTCTTGTAACCTGTTTCATAAAACATGCATGTTACATCTGAAGCATAAATATTTAATATTAATTTTATTTCATGTTTTATTACATAAATGTACTTTTTTAAATGTAAAATACAATTTTAATGACATTTACCA